>CAUYQV010151196.1:0-41278 GCA_963574575.1 Galagoides demidoff | reverse complement strand
GCAGGTATTTTTTCCGAATCTTGAAAGCATCATGATATTTTAATAGGATTGCAATGAATCTGTGGATTGCTTTGGGAAATATAGACACTTTGACAATTTTCATTCTTCCCAGCCATGAGCATGGTTATGTTCTTCCATTTGTTAATATCTTCTGCTATTTCTTTTCTTAGAGTTTCATAATATTCTTTGTAGAGGTCCTTTTCCTCTTTTGTTATGTTTATTGCTAGGCATTTCTTTTTCTTTCTTTCTTTCCTTTTCTTTTCTTTCATTTTTTTTTCTTTTTCTTTTTCTTTTCTTTCTTTTTTTTTTTTTTGAAGCTACTATGAAGGGAATTGTGTCCTTGATTGGCTTCTCCTTTTGATTGTTATCAGCAAATACAAAGGCTACTGATTTGTGGACATTGACTTTATATCCTAAGACACTAGTGTATTTTTTGATCACTTCCAGGAGTCTTGTGGTTGGTTCCCTAGGGTTCACTAAGTACAAGATAATATCGTCAGCAAAGACTGAGAGTTTGACTTCCTGGGCACCCATTTAGATGTCCTTTATTTCCTTCTCTTGCCTGATTGTATTGGCTAGAACTTACAGCACAATGATGAATAGTATTGGCAACAGAAGACTGTCTTGTCTGGTTCCAGTTCTAAGTGGAAAACCTTCCAGTTTTACTGTATTCAGTATAATAGCTGTGGGTTTGTTGTAGATGGCTTCATTCAGATTCAGAAATGTGCGACCTATGCCTATATTCTTAAGTGTTGTAATTAGCAAAGGATGCTTAATTTTATCAAATTTTTTTTCTACATCTATTGAGAGGATCATATGGTTTTTGTTTTTGCTTCTGCTGATATGGTGAATTACCTTTATGGATTTGTTTATGCTACACCAAACTTGTATCCCTGGGATGAAACCTACTTGATCATGATGTATGATTTCTTAAATGAGTACCTGTAATCTATTACCTAGGATTTTATTGAGAACTTTTGTATTAATATTCATTGGTGAAATTGGTCTGAAGTTCTCCTTTTTAGTTGGGTCTTTCCCCAGTTTTGGTATCAAGGTGATGTTTGCTTCATAGAATGTGTTGTGGAAGTTTCCTTCCTTCTCAGTTTTTAAGAAAAATTTCAGCAACATGGGTATAAACTCTTCTTTGAAGGTTTGATAGAATTCTAGTTGAAGCCATCTGGACCAGGGCATTTTTTTTGTTGGGAGATTTTTTATTCTTTCTTCAGTCTCAGTTCTTGAAATTGGTCTGTTCAAGAAATCTATTTCTTCTTGGTTAAGTCTAGGGAGAGGGTATGACCCTAAGTATTGACCCATTTCCTCCATATTTTCAAATTTCTGGGCATAGAGTTTCTGGTAGTACTCAGGGATGATCTCTTGTATCTCTGTGTCATCTGTTGTTAGTTCACCTTTATTATTTCTGATTGAGGTTATTGGAGATTTTACTTTTCTCTTTCTAGTTAATTTGGCCACAGGTTTATCTATTTCATTTATTTTTTTAAAAAAACAACTTTTTGTTTCATTAATTTTCTGAATGATGTTTTTGATTTCAAGTTCATTAATCTCTGATTTAATTCTCATATTTCTTTTCTTCTTAAGGGTTTGGGATTAGATTGTTATTTTTCCATTCCAGAAGCTAGTTTATGAGTTTGTTGATGCACTCTCTTTCTATTTTTCAAGTTTAGGCATCTAATGTGATAAATTTCCCTTTAAGTCTGCTTTTGCTGTATCCTACAGGTTTTAGTAACTTGTGTCTTCATTGTTCTTATGTTTAAGGAATATAACAATTTCCTCTTTTACCTCTTCCTGAACCCAACTATCATACAACATAAGGTTGTTTAATCTTCAAGTCTTTGTGTGGGGATGAATGTTTTCATTGGAATTGATTACCCCTTTATTGCCTTGTGCTCTGAGAAGATACAAGGTGGAGTACATACAATGGGTCAATGAGAAAAATGTATAGTCTTTAACATTGGGATGCTGTGTTATGTATATTTCTATTAATCCCATTTGTTCTAGGGTCACATTTAAGACCTTCATATCTTTGTTTAGTTTCTGTATAGAGGATCTGTTCTATCAGAGGGGTATTAAAATTCCTGGCTACTATGGCATTAGGAGATATCATATTGCTCAGACCCATCAAGGTCTACGTTATGAATCTGGGAGCATTTAAGTTGGATGTACAGATATTTAACATTGAAATATGTTCTTATTGTATCATTCCTTTGACCAATATAAAGTGATTATCTTTGTATTTCTTAAGTTTAGGTGCTTTAAATCCACTTATACCTGAAAATTAGATTGCGACCTCTCATTTCCTCTTATTTCCATTTGCTTGAAATACTATTTTACATCCCTTAACTTTGAGTCTTGATTTGTCCTTCAAGGATAGGTGTGTTTCCTGAAGACAGCATATGGATGGCTTGTGTTTTCTTTTACCCAATAAGCCAACATATGTCTCTTCAGTGGTCAATTTAGTCCATTGACACTTATTGAGAGAACTGATAGGTGTGGTGCAGTCTATTCATCTTATTTTCTGAAAGTCTGTTTTGTAGATTTAGCCTTTGTGCCATTGTGGAAGCTAAGTTTTGACCTTTAGCTTCTGGGTGTTTACTTTGCTGGTGGCCCATTATGATGGTCAGTCTTGTGAATAGGTCTTAGTATTTCTATAGAGCTGTTCTTGTTTTGGCGAATTTCCTGAGTGGTTGTATAAGTGCAAAGGATTTTATTTTTCCATCAGTTTTGGAGCTTAGTTTAGCTGGATACAGAATACTGGGCTGAAAATTGTTTTGTTTAATAATGTTGAAGTTGGATGACCATTCTTATCTGGCTTGCAAACTTTCAGTTGAAAAGTCTGTTGCCATCCTATGGCTCTGCCTCTGTAGTTCAGTTGGTTGCTTTCAGTAATTTTTCTTTCATCGTGCCTTGGAGAGGTCTGTTTTAGTTGAGATAATCTGGGGTTTGATATCCATCTGAAAGGAGTGTGTTGGGGTCTTTAGCAAAACTTAAGAACTTTTTATTTATGGTAGTCTCCAGTAGGGTTTCCATTCCTTTGGCACAATCTTCTTCCCCTTCAGGGATCCCTAATATTCATGTCTTTGAATGCTTCATGGAGGCTGGTAATTCCCTAAGCACCTATTCTACTTTTTTTCTGTTATTTTTTCCTGCCCCTTTAACTACCTGGATTAACTCAAAAACTTTATCCTCTACCTCTAAAGTTCTTACTTCTTCATGGTCTATCCTATTTTTTATACTTTCTACTGCATCTTTACATTCCCTGATTGTCTCCTTCATTTCTTTAAGGTCCACCATATCTTTTCTATGTTCTATATATCTCTCATCCAACTTTTGTTTCTGTCTTTCCATTTTCTCCTCCATGCCTTTTATTGTCTTTATCATCATATTTTAAATTCCTTTTCTGTCAAATATGTTAATTCTTTATAGATGGAGTCTTCTGCAATAGCTGCCTCATAGTCTGTTGGGGGAGTAGCTGTTTTCATGTTACCTGAATTTTCTTTTGGTTCCTCCTCAAGTGTTCTTTCTTCTTATTACCATCTTTGTCCTTTTCTTTCCTTCTTCCTCCTCTTTTGCTTCAAATTACCTTGTGTCAGAGCTTAGGTCTTGAAGTAGCCTCAGCCTGAGCAAAGCCAAATTCTTCCTCATGGCCAAAAAACAACAACAACAACAACAACAACAACAAAAGTCCTTGCTCTTGATGACAGTGTGTTTCAATATGTCACCAGGACACTAGGGATGCTGTGGGTTTTTTAGTAGACAGAGGACACAGCCAGCAGCCTGTATGGTCCTTAATCCTAATAGTTGCTCTCAGTGATCTGTTTCTTCAGCATTCAGATCCTGTTAGGTTGGGATCTTAAAGCTCACAAGAATCGTTCAGTGTCAGGTCTCACAGTGCCCTAGACTCTAGTTCTTATGGGGCGTGGGAGTCCCCAAGCCTGTCCCAAGAATGGAGTTCTCTTCCAGAAGGTAGAATTAAGATAACTACACTTTAGGCCCCAGCTAAGATCTTCTCATGACCTTCCTGTAATGGCAAATCCCTGGCCACCAAGACCTTCTCAGTATGGCTGCCTGGCTGGCCACCAAACCTATGGCAAATCCATTCCAACCGGTGTTCAAATCTGGTTCCTGTCTACTGTTTGAGTCTACCCAATCTTCTGAGCTTTCCACTCAATGTGCAGCTTCCCCCCAAAACTAAAAACTCTGGAAAGGTTTCTTTCTGTCCGGGACATCTGCAGGGGTCCAGCTGATCCCAGTGGGTTGCAATCACTTGCTTAATTCATCAGATTTCCACCTCTCTGGATCATACACTGTTTACATCTTCCCACCTCCTCACTATGCTCCCTGAGCTATGACTCCAGGTAAGGTCCCCACACCAAGTATGGCTGGGTTCTCTCTTTTTCCACAGTCATTCTAGGTGAGCTCAGGTGAATGATCCTTTTTGTCTGCCGTCTTGCTACCCCCCATGACTGAATCATAACAATCCCTTAAAATTAATTTTAACCTTCTTATCAAATAGGAAACATGAAACATGCAGTTGAAATAACTAGTCAAAGCACACAGAATTATTTGTTAGGAAGCCAAGGCAGGTATGTAATTATCTGATCACAGAACCGGGTTATTCTTATTGACCATTATCTTGAACCTCTGTCACAGAACTTACATCCTAATGACTAAACCTAAGAAGAGTTCCAAAGTAAATAGTATATTCAATGGGTAAAAGTGATCACTAATTATCATATTTAAAGGAGTAAAAGGGTTTATTCCTCCAGTCTTCAAGGCTTATTTTTTTAAAAGTCTA
Source organism: Galagoides demidoff (assembly GCA_963574575.1). Taxonomy (NCBI): domain Eukaryota; kingdom Metazoa; phylum Chordata; class Mammalia; order Primates; family Galagidae; genus Galagoides; species Galagoides demidoff. Next base: position 36,465 of record CAUYQV010151196.1, on the reverse strand, counting down.
AGTAGTAACTCAGCATCAGGCACTCTGTTATGTCCACAGCATTCATTGAGTGACTGTCATATAAGTGGTCTTGGCCTTTGGAGGCCTCTGAGTCTAATGAATCATTATTGCTGTTGTGAATAATAATGTCAGTATCCATCAAGTTTACGTTTTCCTTCCCATGAGATATGATGATTCAACCAGTCTCATTGTTCCCAGTATTTAGGCTATTTCACTTCCTCTATATGTTCCAAAGTTTGTTTCCCAAGTTTTTGATGTCTTTGAATATATGCCCTTTTCTATCCTCTTCTCTCTTTCAACCCTGCACATTGATTATTTTTACAAGGACATCCTTAATCTTTAATGCTAAAGCTCAGAAATGATTACTTTTAACACTGTCGCCTCCTCCTTCTCAACCCCCCTCCAAATAACTGCAATCTTCAAGAAAGATTCTTGCTCCTAATATCCCTGGCACTGATTTCAGAACCAATAATGACCCTTATTTTGATATGATTTATTTTCTATCTTTTATTTTTATTACAGTTAATGTCATGTTGTTTGCCCCACATCTCCCGATAGACTGAGTAAGGAAACACAGATAGCAGAAAAGGATCTCCTCATCCTCCTGAATGTCAGAACATTTAGCATAGGATTCTGCAAATTATGTATTGACTTTCCAAGATTTGTTGTTGGCTAGTGGATCAACTCATTGACAAGCTGGGCTAGCTGAAACAAAAAGTAGGTCCATGCTTGCAAGAGCAAAAGAAACAGAGAGGAAGGGGGCTGTCTTTGATGTCAATGGCAAGCAGTACACATGCAAGCCTAAGGCAGCAAAAAGAGAAGGAATGAAGGATGGATCTGCCAGCTAGATAGAGGCAGAATTCAAAGGAGATGAACTAAGATAATAATGTTACTTCCTGCTACAGACTCAACTTCTATACTTTCATACTTTATATTGAGCCCAGATTACAGGAATATTAAGAGATGCACCTGAGACTTATCAAAAACAAAAGTGACCATTACCCTCTTCTCACAAATCTTCTCTATTTCTCTTTTCCTTTGGGGAGAAGTACCTAGGAAGTATTTTTTATTTATTTATATTTTATTGGATATTGTTCTAAGTCTAAAAGTAGTGATGAGAGGTATGAGCAGAATAAAATAAATGAAAATAAGTATAACATTTTCTTTTTTCACTGTCACTCTATATGCCAGACAATGCATATTGCAGCTTGCAAATCTTATCACTAATTCTCAGAACAATCTTCAAGAAAACATTGTTATCAAATGATGGAATTAAGACTCAGAGAGGCTAAATTACTTTCCAAGAATTATGCGATTAACAAGTGACCCAATGAAACAGGATTTAAATCCAGTATATATGTGATTTCAAAAATCATACTTTTATCTATGCTATGCCAGTCTTTTCCACATAAAGTGATTATAAGTAGTACACGAAAAATCATTCTTCACTTTTTCTAAATTTTATTTAATGCATATTCCTGCATAAGACATGACAAAGTATATTTATGTGAAGTCCAGTAAATTTGAAATATATATATATATATATATATATACACATACAATAGGTAAAACACAGTTTTGACCAAAATCCTAAGTATAATGCATAAACCTCTGGGACTTTAAAATCTCCTTATCACACCCTGTTTAGAGAAAGCACCCTTCCCTAGTCTCTCATCCTAAAGTTGAGTGTGGCTCGGGCAGAAGCTGCAGGAGGCTGAAGCCCTGAAAACCAGGCTGTACCTGTCAGGGCAGAAAAGCGTGAAATGCTTGTGTATCATCTCTGCTGCTGCTGACACTTAGGGTCCCCATGCCCTCAACCCAGCCTTGGCCTGCCCAGAGCAGCTGTCCCAGCTCAACCCAGCACCCCTGTTCTCTTCAGCTGCCTTCTCACCGCCTCCTTGATGTCCTTGTTGCGCAGGCTGTAGATGAAGGGGTTGAGGAAAGGGACGAGCACTGAGTAGACCACTGCCAGGGCACGGTCATGGTCCAGCGAGTAGGTCTTTTTCAGCCGCACGTACATGAAGAGGATGCTCGCATAGAAGGTGACCACCACGGTGAGGTGGGAGGCGCACGTGGAGAAGGCCTTCCTCCTGCCAGCGGCCGAGGGTGTGCGGAGTACTGCGCGTATGATGAGCACGTAGGAGCTGAGGATAAGCAGGAATGTGGCCAAGATCTTGCAGGAATTTATAACAAAATCCACTAGGATGTTGATAGACGTATCAGTGCAAGCCAAGCTCAGAACAGGAGGGAAATCACAAAAGATGTGCTGAATGCGATTGGGGCCACAGAATGGAAGGCGCGAAACCAAGGAAATTTCAGCCACTGGCCCAGCCAAGCCTGCCAACCAACAGCCAACAGCAATCTTGGCACAGAGTGCTGGGGTCATGAGGGTGGGGTAATGCAGGGGCCGGCAGATGGCTAAGTACCTATCGTAAGCCATGGCTGTCAGGAGATAGCACTCAGTGGCTCCAAGGGAGTGAAAGAAATAGATCTGCAGGAGACAGCCAGAGAAGGAAATGGTCTTCTTCTCACTGAGCAAGTTTGCCAGCATCTTGGGGATGGTGGCAGCTGTGTAGCCAAGCTCCAAGAAGGAGAGTGTACTGACAAAGTAGTACATGGGTGTGTGGAGCTGGGAGTCCAGGCGGATCACCAGGAATATCAGCAGATTTCCCCATACAGTAGTGAGGTAAATGAGAAGTAGCAGGATAAAGAGGTAGGTCTGGACACCCTGGAGATGGGGAAAGCCCAAGATGATGAATTCTGTCACCTGGCTCCAGTTCCCTGTGTCCATTGCTCACATTCAGGTCCCTAGAATGTGAAGCATAGATGGACAGGGAAATAAGTTGAGCCACAGAAGTCCTAACAGGAAGGCATTGCCCTCCCCAGGTCACCTGCAGAGTAAAGTCCACCCAGGAAATGCTTGGAGGGGCTGGTATTTCAATTCCACCCCTCCCTGCAGCTCCAGTCAGCAGCCTGATTTAGAATATCCACTTTATTAATAATTAAACTTAAAATGTCTTTCCCTGATTAATACAACTCATTTTTGGCCTGGATAATCCATTCTGTAACCCAGTTGTCCTGCTTAGTGGAATCTATAGGATTAAATATTCCTCATCCAAGGATTATATTATGACTTATACATATTCTTCATCTAAGGTGAGGAGGGGGACATAACTTCAGAGATCATCTTATTCAATGTCTTCATTTTGTAAAACAAGGAAACTAGGACCCAGAAAGGAGAGATGACTTGCTCAAGGCCACTCAGTTAGTTAAAAACATCATCAACATGAGAATTTTGAACCTAGAATTTTCACTATAGCATTTGAAAAGAATATCTTTTTATAAAAAACATAGTTTTTTTTATTTTGAATGATGTATTCTGTGGACCCTCATTTTTTAGAAACTTCTCCTTATCTCTGAATGTTCCAAGTCTCTGTCCAGAGCTCATACTATAAAAGAATGTGAGGATGACACCTGCCTGACAAGGCCCTTACCCAGAGCTTGGTGCTGGGGAGGGCTCTGCCCAGGCTTGACTTGGGAGTGTAGCCCCTGCTTAGAGTCTGGAAATGAAAGATAACTCCCTGCTCACTTCTTGCTTCTCGCTGAAGTTTAGCACTTTGATGGAAGCTGCGGGAGGAAGTCAAGCCTTAAAACATTCTTCTCCCATGACCTGGATTCTTTATAGGGCCCTTACAAAGGTAGAAGCCCCTGAGCCTTCTGAGCAGCTCTCCAGGGGTCACTAAAGTACTCTCTCAGGAGGGGAACTGACTTGCAGCAAGTTCATTAGCCAGTGGTCCTCATTACCTACTAGTTCACTACTATGACTACCAGTCCAAGTTGGAATTGAGTATCTCTCAAGGCAATAATTTTCTTGAGTAAAATAAACAATAACTGGTGTGGGAACTCTGGGTTCAAATGGGTATTATGTGACTTGAGAGAATGCATATAGCATAATATAGGGTGGCAGTAAAGTTCATGTATAATCTTAAATTGCATGCTATTTTAAAATTGCACATGAACTTTATGGCCACCCTGTATATGCCTTCCAATTATGATAGGACCTTTTCCAAAATGTGACTGAAATTCTTGGACCCAGAGAGGCTGAGGACAGGCACAGGCAGAGGACATAAATACCGTGGAGGCAGGCACCTGTTCTTGTCTGCGGCTCATGTCTACAGTGGTTTTATCTTCTCTTACATACTGCAGTTTCCTATTTTGTGCAGTGTTACCTTTCTTTGAAAAGAGCCCTGCTTTACAATCTTGGGCTTCAATCTTAGATATTCTTTCAACTATTTACATCACATTAGCCACCTCCTAGAATGTTTGATTGCAGTGTAGCCAAAAGTGTGGATTTTAAATATTCTCACCACAAAGAAATGATTAGTACTGTATGTGCTGCAATGAATATGTTAATTAGCCTAATTTGATCATTTCCACTATGCTTCTATGTATTAAAGCATTGTATTATACCCTATGAATATGTATAATTATTATCAGTTAAACATTTTTAGAAGTATAAAGAAAACATTACTTTTCTCCTATGAAAGTAATAATCTAATGATAAATGAGAAAAATGTACTTACTAACTATAATGTGTACTTTGAGGAAATCTGAATTTTTTTTCACTTTCACACTTCCATCCAAGATTTTTCTTTTCTGTTTTTTAATCTCTTCCTTTAAGATTTTCTGTTTTTGAAAATGAGTTGCAAGAGTTTGATTGTGTATGTGTGGCAATAGATTTTTGACTAATGATTTAATTTTTGCATCACTGTTATTTTTTCTTTGATTGTTCTAGATTTTAACTAATAACTTAATTTATGTAATGACTATAGATTTCTTCGGTTTTCTAAATCTTTATAAGGCAGTTATTGGCTAAATAACCACCATCTTTTTAGTTAAATTTTCCACCCTTTTCTATTTTATTTTAAATAACTTCTTTTCTGTAGGCTAGACTACACATTAACCTTAATGTGTAGGGCTATCTCCTATCTCACCAATACTGCTATCTCCTTTCAACTGATACCCTAGTCTCTCCCTGGTAAAACTCTATCCATGCATCTCTGAAGCCATTTCTTGACTAAGCTTCAAATTTGGCCTATAAAAACTATAGACTCTCAGCAAAAATGATTCCAACCACCTTCTGCCTCACAACACAGATGCATTAAAAGACTTAAATGAATACTGACGTAGTTTTTAATAGCTCAAGGTCATATTCTTAAGATGATTCTAGTTCCTCCCCAATGCTTACTGGAGAAAACCCAGGGCTACCAGAATAATTTATGGTTTATTCTAGCCAACTGGCAGCTGACCACCTTTTATTAGAGCAGTTACTAAAAAGGGCTAGCAATTATGGAGCTTTCTTTTATCCTCTTGAGATGTATATGAATTTCTTACAACTCAGGAGTGTCTTTCTCAAGCCATGTGAAAGCCTTTTTTTGCAACGTAATCATCATATATAATAGGGCTTCTGTTTTCCACTCTGTGGGAGGATAGAATACAAATTAAATAATTGCTAGCTAGCAGATATAACTGGCCTAGTTGCATTTATCATGACCAACCCTTTATAATTCTTTACTTCTTTGACTCCGGCAAGTCCCCTTTTGTCCCCCCGCTTTATACTCACTCTCTCTTTAAAATATTCAGCTATCTCCAGGCAGATAAAATTTGAGTTCAGCACAGGGTGGACCCTCTTCCTTATCCCCTACCACTTTAATTAGTGTCTGCCTTTGTTTATCTTTGACATAACCTCCTCTTGAGAAAAGGCCCTAATTTGTAGCATTTGCTGATTTACATACTATTAATTCTCTTACCACATCTGATTTCATGGTACTAGTTTACAAAACTCCATACAATTTAAAAATGAGCTTTCAAGAACTGGTAAGAGGAGGACCTTGCGCACAGCTGATAGCTCACTTATAGCATCACATCTCTTCAACACACAGCTCTATAACCTTCCTCGGTACTCACTGACCTCTCTTCCCCCTGAAATGTCTTTTACCCCCATCCATTTATAATGATGTAACTGACTGTTTATAGCAAAAGCAGTAACAGTGTACTGTGTGTTCATTGTAAGTCTAAAAATGTATAGGGTAAAATAGTGTGGTAAAAGCAAGAAGGAACTGGTATCGAAGACACACATAGCATTGCAAAGTTCTCTACCAAGTGTATGAGTTTAGAGAGACAGAACAGTCACACAACAAATCAGCATAACCAGAGTGGTTATTCACAGACAGGCATACAAGATAAATGGAGGCCTGGGATCTATGACAAGCACATTGCCAAGGCTCAGGAAAGTTGCCCAGAGTGGATGGAGTCTCACTACATATGTCCATATTACATCCCAGTTGGTTGACCAAAAGAGCACTCTTCCCTAAATTTATACATAAATTTATGTAAGGCAGCCTGGTTCACTGACATCGCAGCACTCAGGATGAGCAATCCCATCTTAGGATGTTGCATTCTCAGTACACTAAGAGAAATGCAAATGGGGAGGAGGAGAGCTGGGTCAGCCAAGGTCAGCTGGGACCTGTTCTCTTGCAATAGGTAGATACCTACAAAGCTATAAATACATAAACATATTATCATATTTTTCCCTTATGCTACACATGAAGCGGCATATTATCAGCAAAGCAATTTCTAGATAATTACAGATATTGTTGTAAACCTAAGTTAGACTAAATAAATCTTTGAAAGTGGTATAAATTATAGATCAGTATTGGAGATAAAGTGGAGTCAAAAAATACTAAATCAAAAATAAATCAGAAGAGTGGCACCTGTGGCTCAAAGGAGTAAGGCGCTAGTCCCATATGCCAGAGGTAGTGGGTTCAAACCCAGCCCCAGACAAAAAAAAAAAAATCAGAAGAAGGTGACAAATTAAAAGTAAAAAAAAAAAAAAAAAAAATGGAGCAAAGAGAAAATAGCTATCTAACTGGTAGAGTTCAATCTAAATATATTATTATTTACATTAAATAGAAATAGTATAAATATACCAATTAAACTTTTCAGATTGGTCAGAAATCTATGAACACATTCTATGTTGTCTATGAAATCCACTTTAAATAAAAATATAGATAGATTAACAGTAAAAGGATGGGGGATAAAATGGCAGACTAGAAGCAGCCTGCCAGCAAACCAAGACCAGGCCAAAAGTAAGTACAACTTTTATGAAGTCAACAAGGAGGTGGAGGAAGGATCCTGGAAGAAAGTCAGTGGTGAATAGGACTAGCCTTCCTCCCCTTCCAGAAGGTCCTTTTGATGGCCTTAATGAGTTCCTTGTTACGAAGACTGTAGACAATTGGGTTGACCAGTGGTGTCAGCACAGAGTAAATGACAGCAAGTGTCCGATCAAGAGTCAGTGAATAGCTCTTCCTTAACCGCACATACATGAAGATGATGCTCCCAAAGAAGATGAGGACCACAATGAGATGTGAGGCACATGTGGAAAAGGCCTTCTTTCTTCCTGCTGCTGTTTTGATCTTCAGTACAGCCCCAATGATTCTTACATAAGAAACCATGATAAAAAGGAAGGTGAGAAGGATGATGAAGGCATTGATGGCAAAGTCCACCACAACATTAGTGGATGTGTCCTTACAGGCCAAGCTCAGCAGAGGTGGAAAGTCACAGAAGATGTGTTGGATTTCATTGTAGCCACAGAAAGGGAGCTGGGAGACCAAGATGACCTCAGAAATGGGACATAGGAAACCACAAGTCCAACATCCTACAGCCATCTTGGCACACAGTGTGGCAGTCATAATTGCAGGATAGTGGAGGGGCCGGCAGATGGCCAGGTAACGGTCATAGGCCATGGCTGTAAGAAGGTAGCATTCAGAGGCCCCCAGAGAGTGGAAGAAATAGGTCTGAAGGAGGCATCCTGCAAAAGAAATGGTGCTCTTCTCACTGAGAAGATTAGCTAGCATCTTGGGGATGGTAGTGGCTGTATACCACAGCTCTAAAAAGGAGAGGACACTGACAAAGTGGTACATGGGTATGTGGAGGGCTGCATCCAGTCGTATGACTAAGAATATGAGCATGTTACCACAGATGGTGAATAGATATGCCAACAGCAACAAGACAAAGAGCCAGCCCCTGATGTGTGTCACATTGGGGAAGCCCAGGAGCACAAATTCAGCCAGGATTGAGTGGTTGTGTTGTTCCATGAGAGGCTGAGATAAAGAAAGAAGAAAAAAACTGGGTTGCAGTGACTGTTAAATCCAAATCAGAACTTCATTTCTCTCTCTCTCTCCTAACTTAAAGGCAACACTTTAGTTTTTACTATTGCTGTTACTAGTATTAATACTACTCTAGAAATAACAATAGCTAACTCCTATTAGTACTTACTATGCATCATTTTTATAAGTGTTTCACATTCAGTATCTTACTTCATTTTTGTAGTCCGATGAGATAGTACCATTGTTACGTCTACTTTATAGATTAGAAAACTCAGAAGTAGAATAAAGAGGTCATCACACTTTTCCATTTCATTTAGACACTATTTCATGGAAACAAAATTTGAATTTATGTACACCGTGTTGTTTATTTCTATACTACTTGACTTTCCACCCAAATTCTGTACCTGCTCCCCAGGAAATAGTCTTTTCTTTAGACAAATCTCAAAGGATAAATGTTGCATGACATTAATGTAGGAGTAAGTCTTTTCTTAATGTTGAGTTCACCTATAAACATTTACTGAATATGTATGAGTCAGACAAAAGGAATACCAAATTCAACAAAGTACAGCTTCTGCCACCAGAAAGCTCACAACCTTGTGGGGAAGCAGATACATCAATCAGTCATCTTAAAACTACCTGTGAAGTCAGAACACTGCAGAGTGCCAAAAAGGGGCCCATGTCTCAGACCAAGATAAATGAAAAAGGATGATTAATGGAAGCCTTGAGCTGAATTTTCCCAGAAGTGCAAGAATCAACTGGACAATAAAGGAAAACAACTCTTTCAAGAAAAAGAAATTCCTGGGCAGCAGGCAGCCTGAGTTAGGGATACACATTTCCCTGTATGGTAAGGCACTTAGAAAGTCACCCAATAATTTGAGACCTCATTTAAATAGATTGCAGGGCATCGCTGAAGAATGTTTGATAAAGGAGTGATATTATCATATATAGATTTTTAGCAAAATAACTGAAATTTAATATTCTGATCTTAAGCTCAGAAATGAAGGGTTGAATTTGCCTTGTGGATGTGCTGATATAAAAAAAAATGAGAGGGGCGATTAATATATTTCTTGTAAAAATGCATATTCAAAAATAAAAGTGATAAAGTGGAAGTAAGTATAAATTCTGTATTTTCGGAAAACCAAATTTATAAGTACAGGTGAGGAATACATAGCTCACTTGGTAAAATTTCAGATGAAAAGAATTATTGACCATTCTAATTATTCTTAAGCAAAATGTGAAGCAGATGCAAAAAAGAAAAGAAAGGAAAAGAACAACAAAAAACATGAAGTGACTTTAAATGCAAAAAATGGTAGCCACTGTTAGTCACACCTATGATCTAAACCCTATGTGGATCACACTGCATTTGAGGAGGGCTGTCCAGTTCCACTCATACGGACAGACCACAGTCTCTTGCTTATTTTCATCATGCTAATGCTTGCCATAATGGCTGTCACATTAAAAGCATTCAATAATGTATTATTTAATCAAACTAATTAATTTAAACCATTTTCTTTCCAATTCACACCACCCAGTAAACTTCTAACATTCCTTAAAAGCCTTAGTGCTCTGTAGGAGAAATAAAATTTGAGGTTTGGTAATTTAGAATACTAAATTCACTCAAAGCGATTAGTATTTAAAAGACTCTTCTTGAATCTCTTTTATTCTGCAGGGACTGTACATTCACCTCTCTAACTGACACCGATATGCTAACACAGAAATCCTTGCTTCGTCCCATTTCTGGTACCTTTGCCCATCCTGAAAATTTCCTTCTGGTTCACTTTGTTCTTTTCTCCATCTGGGAACTGCTTCTCATCCATTGAAACCAGGCCAAATGCTAACATTTTACAGACATTTTTTTCTAACTCCCCCAGAAAATGTTATTTATTCCTTCTTTTATGTCCTCATAACATTTACATTTAGCATAGTGAGTTACTTATTTTTAACCATGTCCTTCTTTTTCATAAATTGTTAACATCTTTGAGAGTAAACGTAGTACTTCATTAATTTTTGCATATATCTCTGCTGTTGATAATATCTGGAACAATAAGCATAGAACTGAACTCAATTAATTGCTTTCTATGCCATTAAAATCTATTAGTTATAGCCTCTATTGCATGAACAAATTTTTTTCCAGAAATCCCCACTTTCTACCATATGTGCCAGCACATGGCCAGTCTGTGGCAACATATGGGACAACTTCTTATCTCTCAATATTTTCAAAGCTGGAGTTAGCCAATTCCTTTGCTGTAGGGTGAATGTAAGCATCAAACCTAGAGGACATTGTGCAAGATGGTTTTTAAAGTCTGGTTTCATAATAGTATTTGTTTTCAAAGCTCCTGTCATTGATCCCACCTTGCTGATCCCTGATTAGTGCAGCTAGAATGGCTACCCTTTCATCTACTGACAAGTGAACATCATTCAGTGTCTGTGTTGGTCTTCCTGGCTCAGTGAATGTGTGGGAGATGGAAACTGGATCTAGGAGCCTTTTCTCCCCTTCAGTGAGGCTTATCCCCCTAAGGCAGAGTCCCCAAACCTAGGCTGACTGAGGCCACAAGGGAAACATGTATAGGAGAGAACCCGCCCCAGAGGCAATGTAAATAAGGCTCAGGAGAGGCTTCTTGGAGGGTACTTTGATGGGCCAAGTTTGCCTCTCACCTGGGGAGGTGTGCTTTAAGAAGCCTTTCCCCAAATGCTTGATTGCTCCCTCACCACCTCATGACCCCTCCTTGCTACTCCTACCCCCTCATCTCTAGGGATTTCTTAATATAAACCCTTGGGCTATGGCTCTTAAAACATGACGCTAAACCTCCCACCACTCTTCTCATAAACACATGCACTCTTAAATTTCTCATCTCACTTCAGAAGTCAAAAGAGGCTTTATCTTTCCTCTCATCTTTTCAGGGAATTTCTTTTCCAAATCATGTGTCAATTTATGTAAGTATAATAAATGCCAGCCTAGAATTTTGTATCCTGCAAAACTAAGTTTCACCACTGATGGAAAAATTAAATCTTTCCCAGACAAGCAAACACTTAGGAAATTTGCCATGACCAAACCTTCCCTGCATGAAATACTCAGAATAGTACTATACACAAATCAGCATACCCACTAGTGTAAATCCACCTAATAAAAACCCTAAACTCACAAATTTTGTAAAACAATAGAACAAGTGATCAAACAAACCAGTAAGGGATGACTCAACATGATGAACATCCCAGCATCTCACATATCAATGCTATCAATTGAAATTGATATTAATGGAATAAAAGCTCCTCTGAAAAGACATAATATGGGGTGGTGCCTGTGGCTCAAAGGAGTAGGGCACCAGCCCCATATACTAGAGGTAGCGGGTTCAAACTCAGCCCCAGCCAAAAACTACAAAAAAATTAAAAAATAAAAAAAAACACATAAGATGGCTGATTGGATGAAAAAAACACAACCCAAATACCCACTGTCTTCAGGAAACACATCTAAACCACAAGGATGCACAGAAACTCAACATGAAGATATAGGAAAAAATACTCCATGCAAATGGAAATCAAAAGAGAGCAGGTGTAGCCAAAATTGACTTTAAGTTAATAAATGTAAAGAAGGACAAAGTGGCTCATTATATAATGATAAAGAGAACAATTCAACAAGAAGACAGAGTTCTAAATATATATATATGTCTAACACAGGAGCTGGCAGATAAAGCAAATTTATTAGAGCTAAGAAAAAAATAATAAATCCCCAAAGACTTCAACACCCCAACGTCAGAGCTTCATAAATTATCAAAGAATAAACTATATAAACAATGGACTTTAACCAAACTCTAAATCAAATGGACATAGAATCATTTACAGAATTTATTATATATTCTTCTCAGCAACACATGGGGCATTATACAAGACCGGCCATATCTTAGGCCACAAAACAGGTCTCAAAAAATTCTAAAAAATCAAATCATAGGGCAGCACCTGTGACTCAAGGTGTAGGGTGCTGCTCCCATATACTGAGGGTGGCGGGTTCAAGCCCAGCCCTGGGCAAAACACAAAGTCATGGAAATTTAACAACCTGCTACTGAATGATTACTAAGTCATGAAAGAAATTAAGATGAAAATTAAAAAAAAATTGAACTGAATGAAAAAGAGGATATGAGTTATCCAAATCTAGGGCACAGAGCAAAAGCAGTCCTCAGGGGAAAATTTATAGTCTTAAATGCCTACATTAAAGAGACAAAGATTAAAAATTAACAAGCTGATGTCATACCTTAAGAAAGCAGAAAAAAAGAGAACAAACTAAAACCAAAGCCAGAAAAAGAAAAGAAATAATAAAGTCCAGAGCAGAACTAAATGAACTGGAAAAAAATAATGCAAAGCATTAACAAAATCAAAAGTTTGTTCTTTGTACAGACAAACAAAATTAACAGACCTCTTGCTAGATTAACCAAGAACAGAAAGGAGCCAAAAAGGCTCAATCAGAAATTTAAAAAGGTGACAGTAAAACTGATAATGCAGAAATGTTAAAAAAAATCGCCCATAAGTACTATATAACTTCTATGTGCATAAAACAGAGAACAAAGAGGAAAGGGAGAAGTTCCTGGAAACATCTCCCAAGCCTCAACCAGAAAGAAAGAAAACTCTTGAACAGACCAATAATAAAGAGTTGAGATCAAAACAGTAACAGTAATAATCAACAGCAACAACAACAAAAAGCTCTGGACAAGATGGGTTCATGGCCAAATTCTATCACCGGTGTGAATATATTAAGATTCCATTTGGTGATCTCTCACCTTCCTGTACCTTGATATTTATATCTTTCTCAGGTGTTGGAAAGGTTTTTTATTATTATTTCTTTGAAAAAAACTTTAACCCTTGATCTTACTCAGCTCCCTCTTGAATACCAAGGTTTGGTCTTTTAAGTTAATTTTCTATATCTTATAGGTGATCTTTGTTTTATTTTATTCTTTTTGTTTGTCTGTTTGTTCTTTCATCTGACTGTATATTTTCAAATAGTCTGTCTTTGACACACTGATTCTTTCCTCCAATTGATTCATTTGGTTTTGGGGAACCTCTAGTAGATATTTCAGTTCATCAAATGTGTTTCCCAGTTCCAGGATTTCTGTTTAATTTAATATTATTATTACATCAATTTCTTCGTTTGTCTGTCTAATACATTTCTGAATTTATTTTCTTTGCTTTTTTGGAGGTTACTTGAGTTTTCTTAAAACTGCTATTTTGAATTCTTAATCAGGAAGCTCATCTATCACAGTCCCATTAGGATTAGTCACTGACTCCTTGCTTTGTTTATTTGAGGCGGTCATGGTTCCTTGTGTGCTATTATTTATTGTGGATATATGCTTATGTCTTCACATTGAAAGATTTATTCCAATCTTCTCTGGCCCTTTCTTCTTTCTTTCCTTCTTTCCTTTTTCACATATGTCCCCTTAGAGATTTCTGTGCAATTTTACCTGTTGAGTATCTTTTTTGCTAGGTCACTGTCTCCTTTTCAGCACTAGATGGTGATATAAGCTCAGGTCCCTCATCCTTAGCTTTGCATTTTCAAAGTATGAGAGGTCCCCACCATTATCTCTGTTCTCAAATCATATTTTTTCTTTAGGTGCTCTTAATGCTTCATGTGAATTGAAGCAGTCTCTTGTCAGGGAACCCTAAAATGTTTGAAAGCCTGTTTCCATCTCAATTTCCCTTTTTCCACTGTAGTAACTGTGAGTTGGGGGAAATTTTCGAAATACTTAGTGCCTGGCATATGAAGGAAAGGTGTCACAGATTTAAGGTCTCATTATTTTCCATCTGCAGTCTTTCATTTTTCTGTGACCCTAGGAATGGTCTCATACTTATATTTGGGCTCTAGAGCATTGCTGTGACATTTAGCAGGCTGTATATTTAATTGGGGTTTTCCATGGGGGGGGGGAGTATGGCTAGCTTGCTCCTGCTCTACATTTGGTGACCTATCATACCTCTCCAGTACTTCACTAAATGAAAGTTATTTTAGCTAATAATCTTGTTTCATTTTTGGTCTTGAAGGACATACTTTTCACGCTTCACATTAAATCAGCTACATCATTTTAAAGGGTGCCCTTTATTAGAACAAGAACATTTCTTGTAATCTGTAGTTTTGTTATTGTTCTTCAATTTTGTAAATTATGAATGGTGCCTAATTGCTTTTTTATTCCTTCACCAAATGAAAGAATCATGGCTTTTCATTTGAATGTGTTAATTTGATAAATTACATCATTCATTCTTCAATTAAGCCAATTTTACATTTTTGAGATAATGCAAACTCAAATAGAGATCGCTTGTTTGGTTTAGGATTATTTGGAGGTAGAATTAATGGATGATATTGCCTTCTAGTTTTTATACTAATTATTTTGTTCATTTTGACACCAGTAATAGGCTGATTTCATAAAATTCATTATTGAGCTGTACTTCAAGTATTTCTATTCTTTGAAGAATTTTAATATAAATGAGGATTAAATTTTTCTTCAACATTTGATAAAACTCACCTATTAAGTATTCTGGGCTTAATGCTTTCTTTCTAGTAATATTTTTAACTTTTAATTCAATATTATTCAGATTTCCTATTGTTTTTGATGTTGATATGGCTAACTTTCAATGTTTCTAAAAAAGAATCCAGAAAATTTTAATTAAATGGTATACATTTACTAATAATATCATTTTATCATATTAAAATTTTTTGTATCTGTACTCATACCAGTTTTATAATCTTAATCATTTTTATTTTTATTTCTCTTTCCCTCTTGTTCTTTATTGCCTTGTCAAGAGTTTGTTTTAGGCTGGGAGCAGTGGCTTATGCCTATAATCCTAGCACTTTGGGAAGACAAGGTGGGAGGATTGCTCGAGGTCAAGAGTTTGAAACTAGCCTGAGCAAGAGCAAGACTCTAGCTCTATAAAAAATAGAAAAATTAACTTAGCATGTTGGTTTGCACCATTAGTCTCAGTTACTCAGGAGACTGAGGCAGAAGAATTGCTTAAATTCAGGAGTCTGAGTTAATAAAGCCATTGTACTCCAGTCTGGGTAATAGAACGAGACATTGTCTCAAAAAAGAAACAAACAACAAAAAAGAGTTAATTTTAATTTCTTTCTAGAAACCAATGTTTTGATTTATTTTTCTTGTATTCATTTCTTTTCTCATATTCATTCTTATCTTCTTTGCGCTACCTATTTCCTCCTAATATTATTTTTCTAATTTCTCAGTCTGAATGTTTAGTTAACTAATTCTGGAAATTTTTTATAACATAAACATTTTGGAGTAGAAAGTTCTAATGAACTCTTTATCTTTATTCCAACTTTTAAAATTACGATTTTATTATCATTCTGCTCTCTTTTCTACCTTTCCTGATAATTTCTTCTGAGATTTTTATTGTTTAGACGTGGGTTTTTTGAATATCAAATACATTAGCATGGTAAATTTTTCATTGAGTTATTTATTTCTAATTTAATTATTAGAAGCAGAGATCTATGTGACATTAATATTATTAATTTTCTCAACTATGTAGAGACTGGTTTTATGGCCTACCATTTATTTAATCCCACTTAGGTCTAAAACAGTCATCTATATTCTATGTAACTTCAGGAGGTGGGTTTTGTTAATTATTCTCTTCAAATCTTTTATATCTTTATTTATGACTTATCAGCATTTTAATTACTTGTGGAGGGCTTCCAACATCTTACTATGATAGTGGATGTGTTAATTTGTCTCCTGGCTCTTCTATGCAGCACAGAAAACTGCAGACCTCCTTCCATCTCATGGACGGCAGAAAGCAGAGCAGAATACACACACAAGCAGGTGGCTCCCCAGAAGGACAGAGGAGAGAGAACTGGGCTACGTATGCACAGTTCCTCCCTTCAGTCTCATCATCAGATTAGATCAGTAGTTCACAGACTTTACTATGTGCCCAAATTACCTCAAGATTTATTAAAACACAGATTGCTAGTCCCCATAATAGATCTGAGATATCTACTCTCTTTAATATAAAGATATTTATGAATTATAATAACCAGAATCCACAGAGAACTCAAACTAATTACTTAACAACAACAAAAAAAGTGATCCCATTTCATTGTGGGCAAGAGACATGAACAGAAGCTTCTCTGATGAAGATAGGCACATGAAAAAATGCTCATCATCATTAATCATCAGAGAAATGCAAACCAAAATGCAAATTAGATACCACCTAATTCCAGTAAGAGTAGCCCACATCACAAAATCCCCAAATTACAGATGTTGGCATGGATGTGGAGAAAAGGGAACACTTCTGCACTGCTGGTGGGAATGCAAGCTAGTATATTCCTTTTGGAAGGAAGTTTGGAGAACGCTCAGGGATCTAAATACAGACCTGCCATTTGATCCTACAATTCCTCTTCTAGGTGTATATCCAAAAGACCAAAAATCATTTGGCAATAAAGATATTTGCACCAGATTGTTCATTGCAGCTCAATTCATAATTGCCAAGTCATGGAAGAAGCCCAAGTGCCCATCAACCCATGAATGGATTAATAAGTTGTGGTATATGTATACCATGGAATACTATGCAGCGTTTAAAAAAATGAAGACTTTACCTCTTTTATGTTTACATGGATGGAGCTGGAAAATATTCTTCTTAGTAAAGTATCTCAGGAATGGAAAAAAAAATACCCAATGTACTCAGTACTACTGTGAAACCAATTTACAATCACTCATACATGCATGTGAAAAATGAAACACAACTGTAGTCTAGGATGAAGGAGGCAAGGGGAGGGAGAGGAAAAAAGAAGGGTCTGGGTCAATAGAGGGAGGGTTGGTAGGGGGACCATACTTATGGAACATATTGCAAGTACAAGTTGGATCTATCAGGTATAGAGCACAAAAGTCTTAATTCTGTAATTTGGTAAAAGTGGTGAAGGCTATGTTGTTTAGTAGGATATAAGCACTCCAATTTGTAAAAATAATCAACACATTGAATCCCATAATGGCATAAATGTATTTATGATCTATGTACAAATGACTGAATAAAAAAAAGTATTTTATGAATCATTAAAGTTAACCTGAAAAGATTCCAGGTGATTTGTTGAACCTCAATTTTTTCAAAAACTAATAAATGTCTGGGAAAATTTTAAAAATATTTTGCGACTTGTTCATTAAATTATTTTTTACTTTTTTGACTGTACGCATCAAATACTTCCCCAATAATGATTCTACAGGCTCTTAGAATCATGAAGATTTTCTCTTGTTAGCCTACTTTTAAGCAAAAGGTAATTTAAGAAAAAGCTGCTATAGGGCTCATTCCTATGTTTATTGACAGGTCCTACAAAAACCTACAGTTGTCAGTGATGATAAAGACAGTAAAGACCCTCTTGCTTTTTAAAATGTTGTGTTTCTTTCATCTTTCACAGTAAAATTAAAAATTTTGGATTGAGTTCAGAGTCTACTTACTGAATGAATTTGGAAAAACATTTATGCATTTTTCTCCTGTAGGATATTTAATGAGAAAATGGACACAGGATCATCAATCATACAAATAGTATGTCCATGTAATCATAAATATTTGTGTAATCAGGGACTATGGAAGTAGCAAGGGCATGGGATGGTTCTGTGAAGTATGAAGACCAGTTCTACTTCTGGAAAGGTGAATAGAAAGTGTGGGAGCTAAAAACAGAAAGTCTGACCAGGGAATCCTTCTAAATTTCCATGACAATCCATGCTCTCTACAGATACGATTTGCTTTATGGAAAAGATAGACTTCTAGAGACAGTTTATGATTCACTGAAACTGCATTCCCCATCTCTTCTGCTGCATGGTGTTCAATGCCACAGGCTTTTGCTTTAGCTAAAGAAAAAGAAAAATTAGAGACCAAATAGCATAATAGAATGGTACTACCCCATTTTCAGTTTATTTCTAAATTGCCACAGAAACTTTGCTTTAATTTCAAAATATTAAGGCAATTCAATGTTTTAGATTATGTGGATCAATTTGTAATGCTTGAGGACCTGCTATATGGGTACCTATTACACAAATAATATTCATTGTTCTCATTAGGTAGATTTTCACTGCTGTCTTCCATCCCTCTCTGCTGGTTGATTTCCACTGTTTTATGTTCCTCTGTGCACACTGGTTAGTTCCAATTCAGTAGTGAATATATGTGGTGTTTGTTTTTCCATTCTTGAGTTACTTAAGAGAATGATCCCCATTTCCATTCATACTGAAGCAAAAGGTATTGATTTATTTCCTTTGGGTGTGTACCCAATTGTGGGATTGCTGGATTGAATGGCAAGTCTACTTTGTGTTGTGACATCTCCATATTGGTTTCCATAAAGGTTGTACTATTTTGCAGTCCCACCAACAATGTATAAGTGCACCTTTCTCTTTGCATTCTATTGTCTTTGGACTTCTAAATAAAACTGATTCTAATTGGGTTAAGGTGATATCACATTGTAGTCTCAATTTACATTTCTCTGATGATTAGCAACATGGACTGTTTTGTTTTTCTCTCTCCATATATATACCATTTGTCTACCATTTTTTGCGAAGCTTGTGTTCATGTCTTTTGCCCACGTTTTAATAGGATTGTTTCACTTCCTTTTTCTTATTGATTTGCTTGAGTTCTTTGTTCATTCTGGATAGTACCCCTTTATCAGATGTGTACCTTGCAAATATTTTACTCCATTATGTAGATTATCTATTTGCTAACTTGTTTTCTTAGTTGTGCATAAGCTTTTCAGTTAAATTATTCTCCCAATTATTAATTTTTGTTGTTACCATGATTGCCATTGGTGTCTCGGTCATAAATTCTTGCCTAGGCTGATACCTAGAAGAGTTTTTTCTATATTTTCCTATAGAATTTTTAAGGTGTCATGCCTTAGATTTAAGTCTTCTATTAATGATTAATTATATGTGTGGTGATAGGTAAAGTCCTGTTTCATTTTTTGGCATGTGGGTATCCACTTTTCCTTGCATCATTTATTATGTAAAGTTTAGTCTCCTTAGTGTATATGGTGGCCTGCTTTGTCAAAGATAAGTCAGTTGTAGGTAGATGGTTTTATATCTAAGTTCTATGTTCTTTTCAATTGGTTTATATATCTATTTGGGTATAAATACCATACTGTTTTAGTTACTGTAGGCTTGTGATATTTTTTTGAAGTCTGGTAATGTGATGCCTCCAAATTTTTTATTTTTACTTAAAATGGGTTTGGCTATTTGGATCCTTTTTTTATTCCAAATAAAGTGCAGAATTATTATTTCTAATCTGTGGAGTATAATTTAAAGGTTATCAAGTACAACTAAAATAATATGAGAAATATGGAAAATCATAATAATTTTTTAATATGTTTTTGAACATCTTTTATGCATCAGGCCTTATTTTAAGAACTGGGGAAAAAGAGATGCATAAACTACTGTCCATTTCTTTAAGATGTTTTCTGTGGAGTCAGGAAGACACATCTTTAAATCAGTCAATTATGTTAAAAATGTAAGTTCTTTAAAATATAATAAAAGATTTCAATGTCATACCATAATAAGATCAATTTGTAACATAAAAATAGTATGAAATGAAATATCATTTCTTTTTTTTTTTTTTGAGACATTTTTAATATGTTTCCCTTGGTAGATTGCAATGGCATCCACAGCTTATAGAAACCTCAAACTCTTGGGCTTAAGTGATCCTCTTTCCTCAGCCATCCAAGTAGCTGGGACTGTAGGTGCCCACCACAATGCCCAGCTATTTCTTTGTTGCAGTTGTCATTGCTGTCTTACTGTACTGGGCTGGATTCAAAAACGTCAACTTCGGTGTATGTGGCTGGCACCTTACTCACTGTGCTACAGGCACCAAGCTGAAATATCATTTCTTAATCTTCATATTTACAAAGATACAAAAGTTTTGGAAACGTGCTTCACCAAAGTTGCAATGGGGAAACAAAATTGCATCCATTGTTGGTGAGGGAAAAAGATTGCATAATTTCTTTTTAGAACAATCTAGGAATATTTACCCAAATAGCATGAACATTTAAGAATAGTTGCTCAAATTACCAATGACCCAAGTATCCCACCTCTATAAATATGTATGCACATATATGAAATACATAGTTCTGCTTTTAATGGTCAAATACTGGAGTCAACACAAGAGTCCTTCATGAGACAGTCAGTTAACTATACAATGAAATACTATGAAACTACTTTTAAAAATGAGATGGTACTCTCTGCAATGACATGGGGGAAATCTCTAAGATTTATTCTTAAGAAGAAGAAAAGTGAATACAACAAATATATAGTATGGGGCCATATCTACAAGAATAAAGAATTTTAAAATATTCATACCTTCTGGTTTATGCATAATGAAACACTGTTAAGTTTACAGAAAATCTATTAAAGGTGACCTGTTAGGGTGACATGAAAAGTAAAAAGCAACAGACAGGTTGGGGAATTGGAGCCAGGCTTCTTATGCAGATCTGTTTAGATTACCTTTTTATTTTTTAACCCTGTAGGTGCATCATTTATTGAAGCAAATAAGATATTTACAAAAAACACTATGCAGCTGAAATGATATACATAGTATTGTAGTGCATGTCCTTATTTGCCGATGACAGCTCTCCTTTATGTCTGGTATACCAGGGTACATTAATGACTCTCCTTTTGCTCTCTAACTTACTTGAGTTTGGCCTACAGACTGTACACATCCTACATTACAGAATGCTAGCCTTGATGCTAGTACAGTGTGAATGCTCCGATTATGCTGCCATTCAGACTGACCTCTTATTGTCTATACAGCTACAGTCTCTACTCAGGCGTCCCAATAGAAGAATTGGCTAAAATTCCGGCTTGGCCTTGGGCATTTACCCCAATATATCACACACCAAGGTGTGGCTTCTCAAATATTTGTGTGTGCGTGCGTGTGTGTGTGTGTGTGTGTGCTATAGCCCTTTTAAAAAGTGATGAATTTACAGGGCACACTGAGGTGAACAGAAAGTCACAAAGAGACAACCAGGCCAGGGATTCTAATTCCCTTGGCCCTTATCTGACCATTCAAAGCATATGTTTGTATGTGACAGGGGTGGAAACATAGTAAGTTGGCACACATTTGTGTTATATTTATTGGAAAGCTCTCCACTAAGGATGATCTAACCTGTATATTCATTCCAAAGGGAAAAACCTAACAAGATTTCAAGAGAGGAACAATCACAGCATGAAAGGCAAGGGAAGTTTGGCATTGGTAATGGATCTAAGAAAGAGCTTACCTCCAGGTGGAGTTGTAAGAGGGGCCCTCAATCTTTATCACACTCATTTGCTCTCAAGAGTTCATTATTCATTCATTTGTTCAAATATGAATGAACACTACATGCTGTGATTGAAACCAATAGCAATGTGCTGCACACAGGCTGCCTTGAGTTGTTAGAAGGCAATTTAATGTCTCCAAAATGGGATTGTAAGTACCTGGTGTTCACCACACAGTATAGATTCTATAAACATGTATTATTAAAAATTAATCCTATCATTATGTCACAATAATAATTCTTATCATTATATGATAACCCACAGCACTATTAATTAATACAAACTAAAGCGCTATTCATTAACGTAACCCAAGCCATTTTAAGGACTAGTAGTTTAAGCCAGTCTTTAGTGTTGCTGCCACAGGAAAAAAATGGAGTTGTTGTGCCCATAACTTTCCTCCAAAAAAGAGTAATCTGTGTAAAGTGAGGTACAAATGGAGAAAAAGCCCTTAGCAGGCCAGCAGAAT
This sequence comes from Galagoides demidoff, assembly GCA_963574575.1. Taxonomy (NCBI): domain Eukaryota; kingdom Metazoa; phylum Chordata; class Mammalia; order Primates; family Galagidae; genus Galagoides; species Galagoides demidoff. Next base: position 14,569 of record CAUYQV010151196.1, on the reverse strand, counting down.
GAAGTATTGTACCTTTCATTTAGGAAAACAGCATGAAAGCAGGAAATACTCCTCAGGTTTTGCCAAGATGACTTTGGACGCTTGGGTCAAAAAGGCAGGCTTCATTTGGAGTGTCACCAAGTCTACTGACCCCACATATAATAAAATTGTGAGCTACGGCTGGGTGCCCATAGCTCAGTGGTTAGGGTGCCAGCCAAATACTCTGGGGCTGATGGATTTGAACCCAGCCCAGGCCTGCTAAACAAAGAAACAAACAAAATAGCTGGGCATTGTGGCAGCTATGTATCCCCACTACATAAACTGGATGTGGAACAACTTTGAAGTAATAATGATTAATATTTAAATAGTGTTTAAGGTTCTCTATTACTGTCCTCATTTTAAATATAAGGAAACAAAGGAACAAGGAAGATAAGTGCATTGCATAAGGTCACACAACAAGAGTTGAATAAATGTTTCAACAAAATCAGAAAGTCTTCCAACTATATGCACTACCAACCACACTGTCCCATGTCTTGGATAACGAAGCTAGCTTATTTACTGAACTCTTAGTAGGTGTTATTTAAGTCAACTGTAGAACACTTTGTTATAATTTTTTAGGGAAAACACAATTTAGATCACAGAGAAAGTTATGTGCCAAAGATCACATAGGCAAAAAAAGGCAAAATTTGAATTTGGAACAGCACCTTTCCCTTTCTTCTGTGTTTATGCAGATCTTACCAATCTGGGCCTACTTCATTCAGTTCCTGATTTCTGTAAGAGATGTTCCAGTTGTAGAATCAAAACACCCTAAGCAAGAAGAAATGGGAGCTATCACTTCCCTGCCATCCTCGTACATTACAGACATGGACAATGAAGCTGAGAAAGCCTTGCCAGAGCCTCTCAGCCAGCTGGAGTGGGTGTAGGGTTGAATTTAGATCTCTCTATAGTAAGTCCAAAAATCTTTCTAGTTTTACTATGTAAATACTGGGATATTTCTCTCTCCTCCAGCAGGATATTATGAAGATTAAATTAAAAATACTTGAAAGCAGCTATTATTGTTTTGGCATAAGGCAGACATACAAAAAATAATTGGTTTTATTTTTACCAGTGAAATATGTATTAATGAGGAAAATGGAGAGTACATGAGACCCATACAGTACCTAGTCTCTGCCAAGGTTTTGGCCCTGTTTTTCTCAACAATTATCTGCCCATCCTTTACCAGGTGTTTGGCCCTAGCTTCACACATCATTAAAGTAAGGAATTTGAACTTAAATTAATTTTAAAATTCTGCTCAGCAGAGGAAATGGTAGGGGCCCTGGAGAAGAAAGAGGTAATAGGATGTAATCAGAGTTTATATCTCTACTTTCTATTTTTACTCTCTATTCTACTTTGTGTGTATACTTTACATATAAAATGTATAAGTTTTTTAATTTGTTTGCTGCTTCTTTTTTTAATGTATGCTTCAGATTGTTTTAAGGTGTATTCCTTGATATGGAATACAACCAAGACAACATCCTCATCTCCAATACCCTCCCCTTACCCTATAAGAAAGTAAACTATTAATCTCTAACTTTCAGCCACCAGCCTGACAACTCTTTCCTCCACTAAATTACCTCTAGTCCCATGATAAACCAGAATTACTGGATTCCATAAGCTGGCAAGATGTCTGCCCATGGCTTGCTGTTCCATGTCTGGAACTTTACACAAGCTACACAGTCTCCTTGTTGCCAATCTTGTTTTCCACCCTCTTAGCCCTTCTCCAGGAATCCTATCATGGTTAAAACTACCACACATGGATTTAGTTTTTCTTCTCTCTTTCCATGCCACACGGTACTTCTAAGTCATAAATTCACCCAAAACACTTGCTCTGTGTCCCTATTTTTTTCCTCCTTTGTGGCATTTCTTCCCCATCAGAATGGGGTAGAATTTGAGACCATAACTTCTTTTTTTCCATGTCTATCAACTCTGACTAACTCACAAGTGGGTGTGTGCAACATGTTTGACTTATAATCTTACCAATTCCTTTACTGGTATTTACTTTGACTCCAACCAGATGATTGACTAACCAACCAGCTGATTCTCACAGTTACCAAGAAGGTAGATTATCATGAATGAGAGCATCAGAGTTCCCTCCAAATAGTCCCAATCCTTTCAGTGACCCTCTTCACAGCCTCCTTCACTTCCTTGTTGCGAAGGCTATAGATGATGGGATTGAGAAAAGGAGTAAGAAGGGCATACACCAAGGCAATAAGCTTGTCAGTGCCCTCGGGTCGACTCCCAGGGGACCCTACATATACAGCGAAGGCAGAAGCATAGAACAGTGCCACCACAGTCACATGGGAGGAACAGGTGGAGAAGGCCTTGGCACGACTGGCAGCTGAAGGTAGTTTTAGCACAGCTTTCAGGATGCCCACATAGAGTCCCAAAATGAACACAAAGTTGCACCCAGTAGCTATACCGATCACTGCCCCATGGACTCGTGCATGCCAGCCTGTGTCCACACATGCCAACCTCATTAGTGGTGCCAAGTCACAAAAGTAATGAGCCACCTTCTTCAGGCAGAAAGGCAGAGTGGCAGTGAGGCTGGATGGCACAAGTGCAGCTAAGAAACCAGCCACCCATGTGGCTCCAGCTAGCCGTAATTGTACCTGTCTGCTCATGAGTGCATGGTAGTGGAGTGGGCGGCAGATGGCAAGGTAGCGGTCCAGTGCCATGACACCCAACAAGTAGCACTCAGTCATGCCCAAAGAATGGAAGACATACAGCTGGATGAAGCACACAGCTGATGAGATGGGCGAACACCCATGGAGTAAGGTATGCAGCAATGTGGGCACTGTGGTGCTGACATACCAGATCTCTACAAAAGAGAGGACACTGATAAAAAAGTACATGGGTGTGGATAGTCCAGAATCTGCCTGAACCAGGACAATAATGAACATGTTCCCTGCAAGAGTAAGGAGATAGATACACAGGGTCACGAAGAAGGCAAGTGGTCGTAAGGTCGCAGTGGTAGTGAAACCAGCAAGGATGAAACTCTGGGTCCAGGTATGGTTGACATAATTCATGATTCCTAGGAAAAAAGGGTAAATATAGCACATGAACTACTTCAAGCCTCTTTCTTGATTCAGAAAATTTTCCTCGTATTAAGGACATCAAATGTGAGCATCTGGAAAGAACTTGGACATTATCTGATCAATGCCCCTCACCTTGCCATGGAGGAGCTGCAGTCCCAAAGGCAGAAATGGTTGAGCACATGTCATAGCCTGCTGGTGACAGAGCTGGCACTAGAAACAAGGCTCCTGAGCCTGGTCTAATTCTTTCATATGTTATAATTTTGGGCTCCAGAAACTCAAGTAATTTGATTTCTCCTCTGCTCCACTGTCAAATAACAGGAGAGAGAGAAAATTCTTATCACTGTCCCACCTGCAGTTTCCAATGATAAAATAACAGGAAGTACTAGGCTAAGCAGAAGGGAGAAAAGATCCCCTGAAAGTTACAGTTGAGGCCTCTTTCAGGAAGCCTGTCTAGGGTTTATGGATTATTCTGGTAAAAGCTAGAAGAAAAAACAGGAAATGAAAGAATGCCCAAGCAGTCTTCTCTGAGATCAGTCTTGAAATCTTGGGTCCTGATGCCCACTGACAATTTACGGAGAAGATACTCCATGCCTTTTAAAAGATGATCACGAAAAGAGACATGTGCCAGAAATTCTTAAAGGGAAAGACCCTGAGTTTCGGCCCCCCCGGGCAAGAAGAACTGCAGTAATATTAGAGAGGGACTTCCCTGAAATCAGAGATTTGTCTGTAGGACCTTGTTCTGCCATTAACTGGCAATGCACATTGGGTGGAGCAACTTCTCTTGTAACTTCAGCTTTTGGTTCTCTAAAACAAGACTTAAACAATTATTTTCCAAGACTCTTAAGACAAAGTAATTTCTGTTTCCCTAAAGTTGTTAGAATAGTTAAGGGTTTTGAGCAACATCAACTACAATATTTGAGTTTTCCTCCCACATTGCAATAGACTTACTACTGGAAAGATGGAAGCCCTCCGCTAATTCTTTCTTCAGCTACTCTCTCCTTTCCTGCACCACTGCTGCCCATTACCTGACTGTTTTGATGACATTCAAACTTGTAGTATCCTTCTCGGTTTCTTTTCTCTCCCAGGACACTGCCCTATTTATATTTCATATTCCTGGAAATGCTGGATTCCCAGGGGCTCCCTGCTGGGTTCCCTGGGGTTGCTGAATGTGCCAAGCTCCCCGTCAGGGCTCCTCTGGGGCAGGAAGTTGGGTATAGGGACGTGAAGCAGACAAGCTCCATTTCTCAGATGACTTTTCTCCACTCTGAAACCTTCTGTGACAGGCTTTAGAATTCAGCCCCAGGGATACTGCCTCTTTTGAGCCACTGGAAGTTTTGCCTATCTTGTGTAGCTTTTTATGAGGTGACAAGATCCAACATGCATAGTCTTGGGCATACGTGGAGAGTAACTCTGGGAGCACAGCAGAAGTGAGTTTTATCTTAAAACTTTCTTCTCAGGGAAATCTTTCAATCAGCTTTATCTTCACTGCGTTCCAATAAGGTCATCCAGATGGCCAGAGCATGGTCAGTCATCAGTCTCTTCGTTGCTAACGCTACCATGGTATGAAAAAGATCAGCACTGCCTTCACTTCGGCTTTGTCTATTTTTTGTCTCCATCACAGTCATCCCCGCCATTTCCTTCACCATCTTCACCATCATTGATTTATTGATTTGATCATTGTCAAATATCTGCTATGTACCTAGTACCATTGTAAATCAACACTACATGTATAATTTTATTCTACCACCATATTACTATTACATGGGACATTCACATAATGCTTATCCAGTTTTTCATCATCCCTTTTGTTTTCATCATCAGTATCATCTTCATACATTTCCTATAGGCAGCATATGAACTCTGATCTCAACTGAGCACCATGCATGAGCATGTATTGGATGGATAGAGAGAGCATATAAACCATAGGTTGAAAGTATTGATCCTTTAGAAAGTAATGGATTTGCATCATTCGTAGATACAAATGTGATATTTTGGTTTTTATTTCAGATTAATATGAAGGCATAAACGATTAGGTCATATTGTTTGCATTTGTTAGGTAAAGTCCAAGTTGTAGTTGAACCCTTCACCCAGGAGGTTTGCTATATACCCCTACATTGTGTCCATTAGGTGAGAGCTCACCAAACCTCCTCCCTCAGTCCCTTTTCTCCCTCCATCCTCCCCCCCACCACTTGAATTTAATTGTGTTTTTCTCTCTTGTGAGCATGTAGTTATTCAATATTTCAAAATAAGAGGCAAAACAAGATAATAACAAAATTAGAGTGAATATCAGAACACCAATCATGAAAGATTTGCACACAGATGCTATCAGTTTATAGGAAAACATTGAGTCTCTTCAGAACATTGAGTCTCTTTTCAGAATCTGGAAAATTTTCCTACAAGGGCTGAAATTATTTAAACAACAGGAAAAGATGATATTTGGTTTTCTGAGTATTAGAAAATAATGCAACCTTGAGATCAGAAATATCTTTCCTTGGGTAAAAAATTTTCAGATGCTTGGCAATTAAAGGTTCCCATTCAGTCTTTTTCAATCTCAATCCCACTTTATCTGAAACATCTGACCTTTTGTAAGATGTTCCAACTATCATTTGACCAAATTACTACATTCCTCGTAGTCCCAAATACCAAAGCATTTTTAATTTGAAACCTTATTTATAGATTTTATAAGGCATATTCTGGCAGACCTCCCCATGCTTTGCAGGGCCAGTTGTATATCACCCTGGCTTGGCATTAAAAGAGTATATTCTAATGGCTGTGTGCTTGCCTTTGGAAAAGAATCAATATGACACAAATGTCTCTCTATAGCAAAATTATACATAAACCAATGCCAATGGAGAAATACATGCTAAAAATTTAGCCTTGTAGATAGTAAGGAATGAGAAGGTTGTAAAATAACAGTAGCACAAAGATAAAATAAAAATTGAAGTGGTCCAAGCTGAGGCCTAATCTAGCTACAGAAATTATCTACTTTCTTCTCATGATACCTCTTCCCTGCACAGCACTCACTTCATGTTTATTCTGTGTTAGAAATGGAGCAAGAGAGAAAAACAGCTGCTATCTCTGTTAAGAAATTCATGATTTAGCAAGAGAGTTAAGAGTGTTAAAATGTTAAGTGAAGAAAACAGGATTTTGAAAGTGTTGACATTTTGTAATGTGATAGGCAATATTTGAAGAGAGATCTATGTTATGAGAAATGATTAGAAATAGATAATTATTTTAAAATAATTTTAGAAGTGATTTTTGAGTATTTCAGTTTAGATATCCTATTATGAACATATTCATGTGTAACATTATTTTCCAAAAAAAAAAAAAAAACCCAAAAAACAAAAAAGCTGTGATACAAAATATTAGAAAAGGTAATATAAAGTATAACTATAATTACATTATATATATTCAGAAAAGGTAATATAAAGTATAACTATAATTATATATAATATATTCAGAAAAGGTAATATAAAGCATAACTATAATTATATATATTATATATTCACAGAAAATTGCTGTGAATCTGTATTAATTCCCTAAGTATATTTCTTGAACATTCATTATTTCCCACACTTCATACTAAGGAAAATATGAGATGCATAAAATACACTTCCTGTATCTAAGGTGCTCAAGACTCTAAAATATGTGTTTATAAAACAGTAGGGACACTTACACATATGATAAAATATTCAGTTTTACTCATAATAATACACAGGCATTTTAAATTACATTAAGACACTTTTCTCACTTTTCAGATTGACAAAATTCCAGAGATTTAAAAGCACACTTTGTTGGAGAGCCTAAAAGGCAAAGAACTTTTTACAATACTTACAGAAGTAAAAATAGTATACTTTGGGTGAAAATGAGGAATACTTAAGCACACTACACATTCATTTGTACTGATCTAGGAATTCATCTGGCAGGTATTTACACACATATATATGAAATGATGTCTACACAAGGCCATTCATTGCAGTTTTGCTTTTTATAGTAGCAAAAGACTGGAAATCTTTCAACAGCTTATTCATTAAATTAAACAAATAACGGACCCCAAAGATCTGTTTACCAAAATGAGGACTCATCTTCTGAAATAATATGAACATATCTCCAGAGAGTCTACAACAATATTTATATTTTTTTGGTTTGGTAATAAGAAAAACTGGCAGATTATAGAAAAAAAAATAATGGAAATGGTTTTCTATGGTGGAAAGAAGGCTCAGAAGAGATAGAAAGGGACAAATGGACCTAGGAGAGGGAGAAACACCTTTTATATTTATCTTTCATGGATTATTTTAATTTTCAATAATTTTTAATTTTTAATGATTTTTAATTATGTAATGGATAATGTATGTTATCCATTGTAACAAATATAGTAATATGATTGTGACCTGAATATGCATATGTGTGATTTCTTTATCCATGAAGTTGGTACAATAGGATCTCCAGAAAATTATTATGGGGGATAGATAAATTTATATGTGTAAAATGATAAATGCCATATATGAAATAGATATTATTGCTTCCAATTTTTTCACATAATATGTCTAATTTCACCAAAATGTTATGTTTTTGTCTATGTAGGGATTAGTAGAATTATTAGTACCCCAAATCAAGCATCTTCTTTGGACTTAGTTGTTCCAGGTCACCCAGGAGCATCCTGTGTTGTATTTATACACAAATTTATATATAAATTTACCTATAAATTGCATATAAAATTATAAATGTATATATTTATTTTATACAAATTAATATAAATTTTATATTTTGTTTATTAATATGATTTATTAATATTAAATATAACATGTAAATTTATATATAAAAGTATATAATTATACAAAATTTTATATATATATAATTTCTCCCTTTGTAGATAAAACTGTTGTCAACATGGAAGAAGGAAGGAGCCCCAAAGAGCTGAGCCTGAAGCATCCACCTTGTTTCAGTAATTATAAGCTATTGTAAAAAACCACCATAGCTTGAGAGGCTAGTAAACAACAGAAATGAATTTCTCACAGTTCTGGAAGCTGGGGAGTACAAGATCAAAGTACCAATAGATTCAGTGATGGGCAAGGGTCTGCTTCCCTGATCACAGATGATTTTCATGCTATATCCTCAGAAGAGAGAGGGAATTCTCTGCGATCTTCTTTATGAGGCCACTACTCCCATCCATACTGGCTCTGTCCTCATGACCTAAGCATCATCTAAAGGACCCACCTCTTAACACTGTCACCCTGGGGATTGGGTTTCAACCTATAAATTTTGAAGGTACGCTAACATTCAGTATACAGCACAATCCAATCTGTCACACTGATGTGTTTCTTCCTACTTCTTTTCACATCATGGCAAATAAAACAGGATGATAATATTTGCATAGCGTACTGAGGTGAACATAAAGGCTGCACACCACACAGGGCTGTGGCTTCCTCGGGCTGTGGCTTCCTCAGTCTCTGTCTGGTCATTCAAAGGGTGTGAAGAGGGGGATAGGGAGCTTAGCACACCTGATACTAATATTTACTGGGAAGTTCTGCCCTAAGGAAGATTATAAGATGGCCTCAAAAGGTTAGAAAGAATAAATTATTGTGAAATAAAAGGGAGGTGAGTCTGGAGCTCTGAAGTCATCTAAAAAGGGGGGAATGGCTCCTGAGAGGGGTTATAGGAAGGGTGCTTAATCTCCATCAGCTTCGCTTAATCCTTAGGATTCCATTCATTCAAGCACTCATTCATAAATGGGTGAGTGTTCCAGGCATCACGAAGCATGTAGCTGTGAGTTGTTGTACATATGTAACTGTTTATGTCTCCACAGCAGGATTTTAAGTTGTTTGGGCTCTTCACCCTGTGCAGACCCAACACTATCTATTAATGTGACCTGAGTCCAAGTAATGTTTTTTTTTGGACTTTTCAAAATAAGGGAGCATGCTGATTTTGATGCTTTATTTCCCCCATAACCACCTCTCAATAAAAACAAGTTGGGATGAATTTAATACAGAAAGACAGACAGAGTAAGAAGAGGACAGGAGCCCAAAGCTGTGCATTAGGAAAGAGCACAAAGGCAAGGGATTGATATGACACAGGATGCTCCAGGGTTACCTGGGACACCTAAGTCCAAAGGAGATGCTTGATGTGAAGCACTGACAATTCTACTAATCCCTATGTAGACAAAAACAAAATCTGTGTGAAATTAGGCATAAATTCTCATTGTAGGAATTTATGTGAAAAAAGTTAAGTAATAAAGTCTATCTCATATATAATAACTACTGTTTTACATGCTTTATGTGTGTGAAATTGTTTTCATACATAACAATTCTCTGAAGAATATCTTTTTGATGTCCCAAATTCACAGATGAAGGAATCAAAAATAAGGGATGTTAAGTGAATTATCCGTGTCATTCAGTAAGAAAGTCATAGACGTAATGACTTAACACAAGGAGGTAGGGTACGCTGTCCTGTGTGTGAAAAAATTAGGCTTACTATTATTTATGAGTATCTTTTAAGTGTCAGGTACAGCTGGTTGTAAGTAAAGGGTTTCTATTGTATTCTATTTCTATTCTATTCCATTGACCTATGTGTCTGCTTTTATACCAGCACAATACTGTTTTGGTTCCTATAGCTCTGTAGTATAATTTGAAGCTGGATAACGTGATGCCTCCAGATTTTTTTTTTCCTTAGGATTCCTTTGGCTTTTAGGGATCCTTTGTGATTCTATATGAAATTTATGATTGCTTTTTATAATTCTTTCAAAAATTACATTGATATTTTGATGGGAATTTGATGCATTATATCAGTAAATCACTATGGGCAGTATGGACATTTGAACAATGTTGATTCTTCCAACCCATGATCATGGAATGTTTGGGTCATCAATGATTTCTTTCATCAGTGTTTTGTAGTTCTCCAGAATTAAAAGTAGACCTATCATTCAATCCAGAAATCCCACTACCAAGCATCAACCCAAAGGAAAAGAAGTCATTGTATGAAAAAGACATCTGCACTTATATGTTTATCACAATACAATTAACAATTGCAAAGATACAGAATCAGCCTGAGTGCCCATCAGCTGATAAGTGAGTGAAGAAAATCTATGTGTATATATGCACCATGGAATACACCTCAGCCATAAGAAACAATGATATAATGTCTTTTGCAGCAACTTCATGAAACTGGAGGCCATTATTTCAAATGAAGCATCTCAGGAATGGAAAAACAAATACTAAGTGTTCTCTGCGAGGTCATATAATGGGCACTGGTGACTCGGGAGAAAGGAGAATAGAAAGAGGTGAGGGATCAAAAATTATGCATCAGGTACACCATTCAGTTGATGGGTACACTAAAAGCTCTGACTTCCTCACTATACAATTCATCCATGTAAAAAACCCAAAATTCATGGCCCCCAAACCTATTGAAATAAATATTTCAAAAAATAAAAAAGTGTCAGGAGCAGTGTTAAGCATATTCCATCTTTCATTTCCTTTTAAGCCCTATAGAACTCTGGAGTTCATTATAATCTCTTCAAAAACAGGAAAACAAATGGTCAAAGAGAGGTTCAGTTTTTGCGAAGAACTGAGTAATCAAAAAATGGCAATTCTTGAATCCCTTTCCCTCTCTACTCTTTATATACAGATCATCCCAAACTGGGTGTGGTTTAGGCCCTGCTTTCTTTAAGAAATGTCACATTCATAAAACTGAAACTCCCTAAGCTAGAAGGAATGTACAGTTACCTTCTGCCGTCCTCCTGTTTTGCAGACAGAGAGAATGAGTCTGAGGAACTAACTCTTGCCAAGGTCACTCAGCCAACTGGAGTAAACACAGGGTTGAATCCACTATTTATACCAAGTCTAGTAACATTTTATATTTATTATGCAAAAATTAAGGTAATCTTTTCTAAGAAAGAAATAGAGATTTAAAGATATAAAGAAGATACAAAAATGATAAGGGTATTGCGAAAGCAGCTTACTGTTGTTGGCATAAACAAGAAGTGTAAGAAGCAAGAATTTATTATTGGTCAAATATGTAAGAATTTCTTTAAAAAAAAATAAGTTTTTTAAAGACTATTCCAGACTAACTTTGTGACCTCTCTGCTGAATTCCAGTTCGTCATAACCATTAAAAACCTGTGCACTTTTTGACAGGGTATGCTACCTCATCGGCCTTCAATTCACTCATCACAAAAGTGAGAGGGTTGAAATAAATTATCTCGGAAGAGGAGCTAGTGGGGAGCAGAGGGAGCAATGAGGCAACAGGGAATGTCCAGAGCTTCCAGTCCCCATTTATACTTTCTATCTCAGTCTGTTTTCTGTTTGTACTTACCTGCTTTGCACATGTACATTATTCTTCTAACGCTGTTTGATTTTGTTTGTGTAAAAAGAAGGGATCAGACAATGGTGCCTTCTTTGATCTCTTTGCAAGGGTTTGTTTCTTGCTAGATCTGTGCAGCAATAGCGGAAGTAACGAGAAAGAAAAAGAGCACCTGTCATTCAAGGACATCAGCCTACTGGACATGGATGCATCCTGAAAAGGAGATACAACTGAGTGTCCCCATGGAAAGAGTCAGAAACAGCAGGGCCTCAAGCATATGGCATGAGATTCAGGAACCAAGGGTTTAACTTACTTAAAATCTTCTCCTAATGGTGAGGGCAGAGTATGGGAGAGATTGGGCTAGGTTCTAGGATCTTGTATACTAACAAGTCTTCTGTTCCTGCTGTGTCCAACTCAGGCCACAGATACTTCAGAACACTAGCATGGGCCTTCAGGGCCACAGGTCGCAGGTATTAAAACCAGGGTGATGATGAGGCACTAACATTTTCTGAATCTGCTATCTTTAGTCAAGTCTCTCATTTACTGCTCCTTATATATCTTCCTCTCCATCACTCTGGACAATTACTCAATATTGAACCCATCTCCCTACTTTTCCTGCATTCCTTCATCCACAATGTTCTCCTCCCATTCCCGTAAGGTAGAAGTGAACACCAGATCCTCCATTTTCTCTGCAACCCTGGACCAGTCACATAGGCTCCCAGAGTCTCAATTTTCTGATTTACTTATTTACATAGCCACATTAGTGGCCACTCAGCAAATAGCATTACTAATTTTACTACTGATGTTGGTGGTGATAAATATATAAATATTGAACTAAATTACTGATGTTTGACCTAACTGGGCTGAATGATTGGGCCATTTTGGATGTCATTTTACTTTGTCTTAGTTGAGATGAGATAGCATGACTCCCAATGCAGTCAGCTTGTCTTCTAGGTAAGCTACTAGAGCTGCAAGTGTTCTCTTTGATAAATGGGGAACAACAACATATATCTGTCCTGCCTGACCCCAGTGGGGATGCACTGCTAAACATGAGTGTGCATGGTGAGCTCCATAAACTTGTACCAACATCCAGGGTCCACAGACATTCTGTACATGAGGAGGAGAGACGAGAAGCCCTGGGTACCTCTACTCAGAGGCCAAATGGCACGCAATGAGCCTGACAATCTTTGAGCCATGTGTGCAAAACAAGTCTCAATATTTCTTTCCTATCAGTGATATTTCAGAAAGTTGCATTGACATTCCCTATTCTTAAAAACCAGGCTTTGTCTTCTCATCTCTTTGGGTCAAGCAGAGGAGCTGACCTCGCATAGCATGTTTAGAGGACTTAGATACCTCAATATCCCATAGGGAATCTGAGAACCAGAAGCCAGACCTGTGCAGGTAAACACATTCTCCCACAAAACTTTTCTTCTAAGCATCTCTGGGGAACAGAAAGTGCTAACAAGTTTGCTAATGAGAAGGTAAAGAAGCTGCTTAATTGAGCTGGAGAAACCTAACGGAGAGGCAAGGGAATTATTCCCAGGAGGGAAATGTTGCCAGCTTAATGACACACAACATCAACTTCAATAATTATTATAAGCATTTTCTCTGCAGAGACCACCTCCTCCATGAGTTGTGGAACAGAGAGCTCTGGAGAGGCCCAAGTTTTCTCCTCCTGCCTTTCTCAATTAATGCTAATTGAGAACATGGGAATACAGACCAAAATGTCAAAAAAAAAAAAAAAACCCAGCTCTGGAATAGAGTCCTAGAAGCCCCTGCCCCAGACCTGGTCAAGAGACTTTGCCTGAACAAACAGAAAAGTGTCTGTCTCCTGCTTTCATAGGAGGAACTGAGGAGGATAGACTGAATCAGGAGGCCTGGGTTTTAAGAGAAGCTCTCCCACTAAGTAACTCTGGCACAAAGTCACACACCTTCCCTGACCAGTTTTTTAATAAATAAATTGAACTTTATGAATTCTAAAGTTTCTTGGAAGTATAATTTTTTGAACTTTGAGGAGTGATGTTTTCATTTGGATACCAGGGTAACCACAATTCAGAGAGTAAGATCAACAACTTTAGTAGACTGACTCCTGCTTTAAACAATAAACGACAAATTCACACACAAAAAGAAGGATATGTGCCATATGCATTCAAACAAAGGAAGGCATTGCCCTTTCAAAACGTTTTTAAAACTGTCATTTCCTTTTTAGGGGAAAAAAATCAGTTTTGGCATGCTGTCTGTCCGCATGTCGCGGCCTGTCTGCACATCCATCCATACAAACACAACACGGTACCATTTCTCCTTGCTCTCAGATGCTACCAAAAAATAGAAACAGCTTGTGCAATTTTCAGTGTTAGTAATAATGTTGTAATAGAGGATACAGTCAGGAACCTTTAAGTTTTAATTCTACTCTCACAATGCATCAGTTATATAATTTAGTGAAGTTTAACTAAGCCCTTTTGCCTCATTTGCCAAACTAAAAATAATATTTTTAAGGTTATCAGGAGAATTAAGTGAGATAATTTAAGTTGGCATGTAGTAGGTGCTAACAGAATAAACTCTAACTTTTTAAAGCTATTCATAGCATCCTAGTTACACGTCTAATACTAGCAGAATGCAAAGAGATGGTTCCCAAATCCATAAGAGTGCTGTGACATTGAGTTGTTCAACAAAGGGTTCAAATATCAGTTTTTAGTTCGGCAGAGTCACAGTACGCCTTCAGAAGCCCTCTCTAAACTACTGCAGAGTGATCAAAGCCACTTCCGAAACTGATCTACAGATCTAGTTGAGGACATAAACCCCAATTCTGTCAAGAAGCTAGCAGAACAAGACGTCCTTTCAGCCATGCTGTAGAAAGAAGCCCCAGCTGGAGACATAAAAGTGTCAACTAATGCATTCCAGCACCAAGGAGTTCCTGGGAAGTTTACAGGGATGTAAAAAAAGAATCATGAGTAAAACCTGGCATAGAAAAGAAGTTCAATTAATATCCAGTTCCAGTCTTCTCGCTTTTAGCAGTAGACAAACTACTAAAGCCTATTGTAAGGTGAGATATCATTTTCTTCTCTTTTTGTTTTTTTGCAGTGTTTTTTTTTTTTTAATTGAATGGTAACTATGTACATTAATGCACTTCTGGGGTACAGTGTGGGGTTTTCACATGCAATCCGAAATACTTCCATCAAACTGATCAACACAGCCTTCATGTCATTTTCTCAGTTATTGTTT
>CAUYQV010151192.1:0-55939 GCA_963574575.1 Galagoides demidoff | reverse complement strand
AGAACAGGGCAGAATGGAAAAGGTAGTATACTTTCAAAGTTTCCTCATCCTGAAAGCCATCAGTATAGAGGGAAAAAACAAAAATGAACAAACAGAAAAACACTCTCAAAATATAGACCTGCCCAAAACGTCTTTTTTTTTTAGACAGAGTCTCACTTTGACACCCTCAGTAGAGTGCTATGGCATCACAGCAACCTCCAACTCTTCGGCTTAAGCAATTCTCTTGCCTCAGCCTCCCAAGTAGCTGGGACTAGAGGCACCTGCCACAGTGACTGGCTTTGTTTAGAGACAAGGTCTCACTCTGGCTCAGGCTGGTCTCTAACTTGTAAGCTCTCTAACTTGAATTCACCTGGCTTGGCCTCCCAGAGTAGCAGGAATCAGGTGTGAGCCACTGAGCTTGGCCATGGCACTCTACCAAGGGTGACATAGTGAGACTCTGTCTCAAAAAAAGAAAAAAAAATTTTCAGAAACCTTAGCAAAAAGAGTTACTAAAGCTAGGGCTTAGTTCCCACACAAATGTCACAAAAATCAGGGGTATACAGAAGTAAGATAAAAAAGCATGACTCTTTAACAAAACCCAAAAGAAAAGGGTAAAATTCCAGAGAAAACAAGTGAGTCTTAGGCAGTGGTTCTCAAACTTTAACATCTGCCAGATTCTCCTGGAGGGTCTGTTAAACACAGATTATTCCGTCCCACTCCCGAGTTTCTAGTTATTAGGGCATGAGTGAGGTAACAGGATTCCCACGTCTCATGTATTTCCCAGTGATGCTCAGGATGCTGGGCTGAAGACCACACTCTGAGAACAACTGGTTCAGGGGTGACTGTTTACCTAACAAATGAACTTTTTATGTTAGAAAAACAGGTCTCTTTTTGATTCCTTTAATAATCACTTAACAAATGAGTACTAAGCTAATCAGAAGTAAATATAGCTTTATAGAAAACAGTTTGGACTCTGGGGCAAGACTACTTGGGTGAGAAACCCAACTCTGGTCTCGCCACCTGTAACTCATCGGTTAGGGCACCGGCCACATATACTGGGGCTGGTGGGTTCGAACCCGGCCTAGACCAGCAAAACAACAATGACAACTGCAACAAAAATAGCCAGGTGTTGTGGCGGGCACCTATAGTCCCAGCTACTTGGGAGGCTGAGGCAAGAGAATCACTTAAGCCCAAGAGTTGGAGGTTGCTGTGAGCTGTGATGCCATGGCACTCTACTGAGGTGACATAGTAAGACTCTGTCTCAATAAAATAAAAAAAAAATCCAAACTCGCCAGTCACTAATTGCCTACCATGGGCAAGCTCCTTGGCCTTTATGAGCCTCAGCTTCCTTATCTACAGAAAACAAATAACAATTATAGTACGTATAACATAAGGATAGTGGGAAGGCAGAAGGGGTGAACATGTCTAATATCGTAGAAATAGTACCCAGCTCATATGAAGTCCAGTTAAGTATAAATGACTAACACTACCATTACGGTAATTTCTTTAGAACTGTTCCCCTGTGCCAATCTCTGTATTAGGATGTGAGGACAGAGAAGCAGACCAAACGCATAAGGTCCTACACTCATGAAGTTAGAACTAGCAAGTAGGACACAACTTAAATAATTGTTTACAGGTCTTAGTGCTTAAATCAGAGGGCTAAACGCAGGAAAGAACCAACGCTACAAAATCATGTCAAACTGGAGATCAATCAGGCATTAACAACATTCCTTTAATTAGAATATAAGCCAATAGAAAAGTATGGTTCTGGGTGATTATACCATATAGCTTTTCTTGGACAAACTATTAGAGCTTTTAAAATGTAACAGTAAGAAAAGAATAACTCCTTCCAATTAATCCCCCCAAATTTCTCAACACCTAATTATGTGCCAGGCACTCTGCAGCAGGTGAAGGAACTGTAGTTTCTTATCCAAAAAGATCCTAGGTTATTAGAGGACAGACAGAAAGACGTCTATCAGGAAATAATCACAGTACAAGGAGAGAAGAGCGAGGAGAGCGACAGGAGTGATGAAACAGGAGCGTCTGACTCCCCGGGACAGTCTGCAGAGTGTCACAAACAGTGTGACATTTAAGCTGGGTCTTAAAGGATAAGCAGCAGTTGACCCAGCAGAAAAGGGCGTGGCTGACCCTGCAGGGGAGGGAACAGTCTGGGCAAAGGCAAACAGACCAGAAAAGGCCTGGCCTGCCCAGGGATTGACCTGGTGTCAGTGAGTAGCGAGAAGCTCCAGGAGATGAGACAGCTCAGTTTCGGTGTGACAAAAAATCTCCAGTTTTCTGGATAATAAACTGTATGCGAAGCCGTTTGGATGGAGGTCAAAGCTGGTAAGGAAACAAACACATAAAGTGATACTCTGCAAGTTTTTCAATGTAAATATAAGGTGGTCTTTGCGCTATGCCCTCCAGAAGGTCAATGTTGTAATGGCAGACCCTGCTGTCACGCTCCATCCACCAGACTCCTAAATACCAGTAATGAATACTAATAAGGGCGGCAAGGGCAGCTGACACCGAGTCCTCAGCGTGCTATGAAATACGACAAGCTTTACGCACACAAACTCTTCACTCCACATAAAAAGCCCAGAAAGTACAAATAAGAAAGCAAAGTGCAGAAGGGGTAAGTGACTTGCTCAAAATCACACACTAAGTCCCAGGGCTGCTGTTTTATCCCAGAGCCCAAACTCAGCTGCTCTCCCTTGAGTCCACTTCACTGCCTCCATGAAGGAAACCCTCGCACCACTTTCCAGGGGCAAATCCAGGTTTTATAGGGCCTGAAGCTTTTATGTGAGGGGTCCTGAAGAAAAGGAATACAAAACAGGTGTAACAGCAAATATTTATTTACAATAAAGATAAATAAACACCTTGAGCTTGTGGATGCAGGTCCCCTCTGAGTTAGAAATGCTTATGCAGAATGCTTTCTGATTGCAACCCCTCGTGGAAACTTCTAACTCTTAACAGCTCCAGGCACTCACAAGGGCTGGAGCAAGTGTGGGCCCTGAAGTTCAAGCTTTATTGCCTGCACTTTGTGGGACACCCAACTCCACTACTGCCTGGCAATCTCTCCAACTCTTCAAACCATTCTGACAAAGGTCAGATGTTAACATCAGACGGAGATGGTCAGATGAACGCAGTACTCCATATGAGGGAAACGAGGGTTCCATCCCCTTGCAGCCATGCACACTCTCTGCTGTTCAGCAGCTATGTGACCTTGATGGTGTTCCTTAACCTCTTGGGTCTTGGCTTCCACCTCTGTAAAATGGGTACATTGTAAGCATCAAATAGGATAACACATAAATGCCCAGGAAGGCTAGCTCCCTTCTTCTGGATATTCCCTTCCTGTGCAGTCTCCTCCTTCTTCTCCCTCACCCCACCCCAAGTCTGGGGATTAGGAGGTCCCTTCTAGAATATCCTACGGAGACCTCCATCAAAACATCATTCCCTTATTTATTTATTTAATTGAGACAGAGTCTCACTCTGTCACCCTCAGTAGAGTGCCATGGCATCACAGCTCACAGCAACCTCCAACTCTGGGGCTTAAGCAATTCTCTTGCCTCAGCCTCCCGAGTAGCTGGGACTACAGGTGCCCACCACAACTCCTGGCTATTTTTTGTTGTAGGCGCCACTACTGTTTTAGCTGGCTGAGGCCAGGTTCGAACCTACCACTCTAGGTATATGGGGCCAGTGCCCTACCCACTGAACCACAGGTGTTGCCCCATCATTCCCTTATTAATTCAGCAAGCATTCGCTTGGTGCAAAGATTAAAGAAGACCAGTGACTGCCTTCGAGATGCTCATGGCTAATGGATACCCACAGCTCATGAATCCTTTTTCTATCACCAGCTGGGATGTCCCTTGAGGGCAGACCCATGCCTTATTGGACTGCAGGTCTTCAGAAGCAGGGACAAACAGCTCGCTTTGGGCACATCTAAGAGAAAATACCACAGGTCCACCTCCATTTCCCCAGCTCTCAGCTACTCCCTACACCGGCCTCACATCGGCCCACCAGCCTGGCCCACCAGCCTACCCCTCTCAGCCTTTCTCATGGAAGCCTGCAGCAGCACCAGTCAGAATATTCTCTGCCTGTCTGGATGAATGAAGGTTGTTGACAGGGCTGCGGGCCCACTGTTGGCACCACCCACCTCTAGAATGAAGAACAATACTGGCCCTTCCAAGGTAAAACAAAGGCAGACTTTGCCCCCAGAAGATCCCTTTGCCTTGATGAGTAACACTACACAGACCCTTGGTCCTCCACCCAACTCCATTGAAAACAGCTTTTGTGAGGGACACACACACTGGCCATTTTTATATGTGTGTGTGCAAGTGGCAAAAAGTGATTGTAACACGACAATGTGCCCTTCTTCCCATTTCTAACAGAACAGACAGCACCGTGTCGTGGGCCTGGGAGGCGGTGGGGGGCTGGGAGAAACCCAACCTGAAGTTTCATTACATGAAATTCTGATAAAAAGCACTTTGAAGCCTCTTTCTCATCATCAGAAAACCACACTGGGCAAGATCAGAGCTTAACAGCCAACAACAACAACAACAACAACAATAAAACCCAAAACCACATTCAATCCCTGAGCTCATTTTCCTGAAATAGAAAACTACATATGTTTCTCAAGTTTCACATCGAGCCACTGCAGAGGCCAGACTGCAGAGCTGAATTGGCCAAAGTAAGTAAGGGGGAGAGAGGAGGGGCGGGGCAGGCGAGGGAGGAAGCGGAGGAGAATGAACCTGTCTGTCCACACCACAGTTCTCCGGCACAATCTAACCTTACACACTCTCCCACTTACAGAACTTGTACCGAGGCTTGCTTATCCGGCAGCCTTTACTTTGTCAAATCAAGACACACTGCCTTGGATTCACAAGACTCCTTAAATTCAAAATGACTTCATGGTTGGCTCAGAGCTCAGTGTCTCCAAGGCCAGCGGCCAGGAACACATCACTGCTGGGCGCCCCTCCCCCACTGACCTACCTGACTTTTCCATTGAGACCATAGAGCAAAATCCTGAGCAGACAGGCTGTCTGTGTTAATTAAAAGCTCAAACACCTCTTTAGAAACTATCTCTAGCTCAATATTGATACAGAATATAAGACTCCTAACAGGCAGGGGTGGGGAGGGGAGGGGGTGGTAAAGGGCAGAAATGGGTTTGAATGGCATTTGGAACCCATTAAGTTTTAAAAGACAAGCTGCCACCCTACATAGACCCAGAGAAATTCAGAATATAAAGAAACCAGGAAGATGAATGAGCTGAAGATTGTTTAGAAAGGCCGCGGAGAGTGTTCGGCTTTTGAAAAGAATAATATCTGGGCAATAATGACAGCCGGCACTTTTTATTGGTGAATGTGGTTTTTGGCACCTTTTAGCAATACAGGGTGACAATTTTTCGTGTTTATTATAACCCAAGGAAAAGCAATCTCCTAAATGACTCTGGAACAAAGAGTTCCCTGACTGCCGCTTCTTAATAACATTAAAGAATTCTCTTTAAAGGCCCTTGAAGAGGGCCTCAATAATCTACAGAGAAGAAAGGAATAATAAAGGAAATAAGAAGTAAAAGAAGGCATATTAAAGAAAGAAAAGAAACTAAATAGAAGGAGTAAAGAAGAGGACAACAAAAGAAGGGAAGGACAGAGTACAGCATTTTAACATTAAATTAGATCCCAAAGGGTTGAATTCTAAGGTCAGACTTTAACGATCAAACGAATACACTTTAAGGCAGAAGCCAGAAACCCTTTCAGCAGCACGACACACACCACACAGACTCAGAACTTCACATCAGGAAGGGCTGAATCAATCACTTAATCCCACCTCTGTGTGACGCAGATGAGGAAAAGGACTACGGGGATCCAAGGTCACTGGATCAGACAGGAGTCTTCTAAGCCCAAGCCCTTCCTCCCTCGTGATGAAGGTCTGGGATGATGCCAAGCTGTGATTCCAGGACTGGACGCTGACACCTTTAACCACATTGACTGATTTGGACCTCAAAGGCTATCCAGAATCACACAGGTACAACCTAGCCAAGAGGTCCAATTACAAAGTCCACAAAACAGCTCCCTGGCACCCTGGGTGGAATCAAATCTAAGACTGAGACGCTCCCTCTATCCCGAGGGTGGCCAGGAGAAGGACCCTGAGGAAAGGGTTCCTCTTACAACCTAACTCCCACTCTGGGTGAGGCCCTTTGGGGTTCCAGTTCTATTATCTAGAAAAAAAAGATCTAACTTTTTAGCGCTTTTATAATTTCAACATATTGTCGGCAAGGAATATACCATCCTACCAATTTGCAAGTGATAGATCAGATTCAGACATCATTTCCGTTTACCATGTTGAAGGAGAAAATAGGATTAAATTCTACAAGCGCTGCATGGTCTCAGAGAAAATTGGTGCATAAAGGAAAAGCCATCTTGCTGCTCAGTTGGAAAATGACAGTTGTAAAGAAGATCAGACGTACAAAATCCATTTCTAGATAGACACAGCAACAGAAAATTGGAGGGAGAAAAACTTTATAGAAATTGAACAAATTCAGACTGGAGGTTCTCAGCAAAGGGTGTTTATCATAATAATCTAAGGTTGCACGCACTTGCTCCCTGCCCCCCAAAACAAATGTAGAGCTTCGTAACCTCTTCTATCCAGTTTGATTTACTGAAGAAGAGTTAAAGAAATAAGCTTAACAGTTGCCGTTAGAGTCTCATGGAGAAGCAGGTGTCACGGAGCATAAACCCGCATATTGAAATTGTATATTTAAATAAAGGGGTTCACAGCTCTCTCAGGCATGTGACAACTTCTTTATTTCTCTCCTGGCTTATACAGCCAGGGACCACTGCTCTCTCATGGCGAGTGGCAAGTTTATTTCTTTACTCTTGGTTTAAATAGTTAGTGGTGCACACGCCCACTGTACCTGATTAATATTCATTACAATTTCTCTGCACAAGGTCACTGTACATCAATGACTTCATTAATATTCATTACAATGCATAATCCATCTCATGAATAAACATCTTGAGACTATCTGGTGAGCAGATCCTCCCTAGTAATCCATGGTTTAACTGATATCACTTTATCTAACATAATCCTTTTGAAATAATCCTTTTAACATAACTTAAGGGAGAATTTGTTGTCAGCCATTACTTCTTTTGTTCTTATCTGATGAAGCCTGAGGCTTGGAGGAGGAAGGTGGATTGAATAGCTGCCCTGCTGGCCTCACCGTTTGAAGGCAGTTACTTCAATTTTAAGCAAGGCAGAATTAAGAAATTTCTATGACATACAGAAAACTTGTTTACAAGCTTCTGCTCCCAAATGGGCCTTAAGTCAGGGGGTTTTCATGCCCGCAACCAACCAGGCCGACCTTAGGTCTGGGGGTTTTTATACCCACAACCAACCAGCCATATGGGATTCTGCCTCAGTTTCTCACAAGTATGCCTGCACAAAGACTTTTCACTGCTCTTTCTCAAACAGCTTTTTTTGGCCAGAGGCATATAGGCCTTTTGCCTATACTCCAAAGCTCCCCAGACTGCCTCAGCATAGCACATAAGGAAGGATGGTCAGTGATGTGGCAAGTGAATGCTGGCTATAGGGCAGCAGTCGCTGGGAACCTGGCTTGATTCTGACACTCTCATGGAGTTTGTCCCTTGCTGTCCCCTGCCACACCCTGACCAACCCAGCAGTCTATTCTCTCACTCTCCCCAGACTCACCACCTCTAAGCACTGACTACACTGAAGTCTCCCAGCATCTAACCATCTCCTCACACCCATCTCAGCTCTGAGACCCTCAGGGACAGGCTATTTCTACAACACTCACTGGACCCAGATCATTCCACAGAAAGCCAAGACCAAATCCTCAAAGCAGGAAGGAGGAGGAAGAAGGGGGAGAGGAAGACCATCACAAAGATTTATCTGGTTCCTAATGGCCCATCCTCCCTACCCCATCCAGCTATTTACCCAAATTTGGATTTATTTAAAACTTAAAATAAGTAGGCCAGGCCCCGTGGCTCATGCTTGTGATCTTAGCACTTCGGGAGGATCCCTGGAGGCCGGGAGTTCAAGACCAGCCTGGGCAACATAGTGAGATCCAGTCTCTACAAAAAATTAGCTCAACATGGTGGTGTACACCTATGGTCCCAGCTACTTAGGGGGCTAAGGGAGGACGAATGCCCGAAGCCAGGAGTTTGAAGTTGCAGTGAGCTATGGTGACACCACTATACTCTAGCCCAGGTAACAGAGCAAGAGCCTGTCTGCAAAAAAGAAATAAATACATAAAAAAAGAGAAAAAAGCCAAAGGGAAAGAAAAATGGAAGTAACACTTCTCATATAATACTATGTGGCAGAAATCAGTTAGTTAGAGATTTTCGCCATGTGCATCATTTTCTTCATATAGCAAACTCATATCATTCTTATCTTCCTTCAAATACAAGAGGTAAGTGGGACTGAGTGGGATTAAATGCCTTGCCAAAGTTCACCCAGGTGATAAGTGTCAGAATAAAACTTTAACCTAATGACTATTTATCTTTCTTATGAATTTGAACAGTTAAATAAATGTGTACTAGCTACTACTGGATTAGAGAAGGCACTGCCCTATCAACATGTATGCAAGGAGCTAGTGAATCAGCAATTGCACGGTGGAAACTGAGCACCTCCCCTGCTACTGACACCTGCTACCACACTCACCATCCTTGTCACTATTCTAGGAGGATTATAAACCAGTATTTGAGAAATTATGATTTTGCAATTGCCTTTTCACTTGCCCCATACCTAATCTCCCTTTTTTCTTTAGTAATAAGAAAATTCTAATTTTATTTGGGTAGCAAAGCACCCACCTAAAAGCCTGCATTGCCCAGATTCCACTCCAGCTAGGTATGAATACTGGTCAATGATATGCCAGGGCAAGGATTATTCTCACCTTCTAAGAAGGATGCTTAAAGAAGGCTCACTCTAATGGGAGATGTATCCTTTTTATGCAACCCCACTTTCCTTCCTCCTGCTAAACAGAATATAAACTTAACAGTGGAGACTTTCACGGTTACTATGAGGTAACCTTGAGAATGAAAGTCAGGACTGAAAACAATGAAGTAAAAATGTGAAAAGAGCTACTATCCTTGATGACTTCACGAGACATCATAGTAGCTCAAGACTCCATATATCTATACTTGTTTACAGAAAAAAATGAGCTATTTTGTGTTTAAGTCACTGTTATTTTGACTTTTCTATTATTTCTATCACTCACTAGCAAAGAGATGAGGATCCTATTTCTTCTGTAGAGAGTAAAAAATTCTCCTTTCTAAAAATAAGAGTAAAGAAAATTTAGTATTTTATTTCCAAGCATTATTAAATATACTAAAAAATAAGCTGGTGAGAAGATGACTGAATCATTCTTTCTAGAATCTAGAATACCCACTTTATGTACCACTGTTCTGAGAAATCATCCTTCAGGACAAGCTTAAAACAATGCAGATCAAACGTTTACCATCAAGCACATTAGAAATAATTGTGCTTCCCCCTGCTCCAGAAACCTTTAATTTTATGACACTATCTGTGGCATCCATATTAAGATGTTTCAACTGAGGTCTAGCCAAAAATGTTACCTCTAGGACAGGGGTCCTCAAACTTTTTAAACAGGGGGCCAGTTCACTGTCCCTCAGACCATTGGAGGGCCAGACTGCAGGCCCCGGGACAAGTCGGCTGCTAAGCAGGACAGGCAGCAGCGGCAAAAACATCTGGCAGGCGAGATAAATGTCCTAGGTGGGCTCTATGTGGCCCATGGGCCATAGTTTGCAGACGCCTGCTCTACGAAGATACAATTTCAATAAATTCTACTTTCACTCCACAGACTTCTAATGTTTAAAAAAATCAACCCTTAAACCACAATGGGAGATGACTTACATCTACTACGAAGGAGATAATTTTTAAAAGGATGTGGGGGAGATAAGTGTTGGGAAGGATGTGGAGAAATTGGATCGCTCATAAATTGCTGGTGGGACGTAAAATGATGGAGCCACTGTGCAAAAGTTTGGTGGTTTCTCAGAAAGCTAAATAGAGAATTACCATACGAACCAGCAATTCCACTCCTAGATGTACACCCAAAAGAACAGAAGGCATGGACTTGAGCAGTTACACACCAATGCTCAATGCAGCATCATTCACGACTGATAAAGGGTAGAAATAACACAAATGTCCATCAAAAAGTTCATCAACGGATGAACAGATAAACAAAATGTAGTGTTTAGTATTCCATTTCCACACAATGGAATATGGTTAATTCAAGTCATAAAACGGAAGGAAATTCTGGCACATGCTACAGCAGGGGTACATCTTGAACACACTACATTACGTGAAACATCCCAGGTGCAAAAGGACATATATTGTATTATTTACTTACAATCGGTATCTACCATAGGCATATCCATAACAGACAGAAGAATGAAATGGAAAGTTACTGCTTGCTTTCATGGGTACAGAGTTTTAGTCTGGTGTGATAAACAAATTTTGGAAATAGACAGTACTGGTGGATAAATGACACTGTGACTATAATTAATGGCACTGAATTGTATTCTTAAAAATGGCTAAAATGGCAAATTTTATGCTATTTTACTATAATTAATGGCAATAAATAAAGTAATGTGACAAAATCATTTAATTGTATCCTTTAAATGGGTGAATTATATATAACTACATGTAACATCACCAAAAGCTATTTAAAAAAAAAAATCAAGTCTTGTCTTAGGTATATGAGTGAGAAGGGCACAGGAGGCCGACCACCAAGGACAGGCTTGGACTCTGGGTGTCCCACCAGAGGCAGGTATTGGTGTAGAAGTTTCTCCCTTCTCATGCTGCTACCTGGGCTCTTGGGCAGGATGACTTCTACCCAACCTCCTTTCCCCTTAAATTATAATGGGAGATGACTTAAATCTACTACAAAGGCTGTAAGTTTTTAAAAGAATGTGGGGGGGGGAGCACCAGAGGACACAGAATTAACTTTGCTCCCCATCCTCTTACTTAATTTTCCTTGAGAGGAAAAGTAAAATTCATAGTTAAGAGATAGGAGAGGAAGCCACATTGTAAGGGCCACTGCGTTAAAGACAAAGTGATACAACATTCCCTCCTACACTTCCTGTGCCCACATGCGTCCAGCCCTCGTGGAAATCACACCCACGTGGGGTCTGCACTCTGACTGCTACACTGTTAGACATAGATCTGGGTGGCCAATCTGGTCATCCCTCCCCTGCTCCCTCCCCACACAGGGTCACATACACCTGAACACGCAGACCTGGTTCAGACCCACTTCCAAGCTGTCTATCCATCCAGTATTTCAGAAGTTCTATACATTGGAGGCTAAACAGTACTTTCTTAGATGATAAGATAAAATTCCACCCCTCATTTAGCTAATATGCTTTGTATGTGGTCAGTTCTATCTGTCAGAACCCCAAGGGCAAGGAAGAGGGAATGGCCCTCTGACTCTCTAACCACAGAGACACCTGTAAGAAGCTGAAACAATGAGAACTGCTTTTAATTGTCCCAGGTGTGATAATGGCACTGTGGTTGTCTAAGAGATTGTTGGACTTGTAGGTAATATGCAAGGAAATACTGTGAAGTCTGCAATTCACCTATAAGTGGTTTAGCAAAATAAACACACACACACCCGCAAGTGTGAGACACAGGTAAGGAGTGCGCTAGACAGCACAAATGTAACAAGAAGTTAACTGACACATGTAAGTAAGATGCCTGAGTGTTCAACATGCCATGCTCTCAGTTTTTCAACAGGTTTAAAATGTTTTCAGATACAATGCAAGGGTAAAACACTAAAACAAAAAAAAGAATTATTTCCCACCAATATCTAAGGCAACACTGAAATCCCATAATAAATATCAGTAATTGACATGAGTAAGTTATTTTCATATGCAATACTAACTGACATAATCGGTAATTGATATGCATTGATATATATTAATAAGTGATTGATAAATATAAGAAAAATTAATTTCATTTAATAATCAAAAAATGCAAATTATAATAACATCAATGTTGCCTAAAAACTTGGCAAATTGATTTAGACAGATTATAATGACACATTACATAATATCATACAGCTATAAAAAAGATCTTTTAGATAATATTTATAATATTAATATATTAATTTAATAATATAAATTAATATAATATATTAGTATTTACTATATTATATATTAATATTAATTAAATGTAATATTAATTAAATATAATATTTATTGACATGGAAAATAAAAGAGTACTCTATTAAGTAAAAAATAGTGTAAAATATATTTCAAAAAAAAATTAAAAAAAGAAAACCCAATAGAATAGGAGTTTAAATTGTGGCACTATGTTTGACATCTTAGAAATTGTATTTAGAAAATATAGATCAATAACAAAAAACTAATCATCTCCTGCCATATTAGCAAATAACCACAAGAAAATAAAACAGTACAGTAATATCCCTCAAAATTCAAAACACAGCTATTGTACAAGTCAGAAAAATAACTGTTATTTTAAAGGGAAAACAGTTTCTACAAACCACAAATTCACCTCTTTAAAAGAGAAGACAGAATATTTACTGACAACATTATACATTCTAGTGCAGGGAAGAGTAAAGGTAATATAAACAAAAGCAGGTAAATATAAAGACGTATAAGGGAAAATAAACCTAAGAATCTAGAAGTTTAGCCCTGTTTTCCCATATGCTGTAGAAATATCTCAGAATTTCTACCATGGAGCTTCTACCAAACTCAGAGTGTCTCAGGTACATAAGAAGCCTAGTAATCAATTTCTTTCAGTCCAAAGCCATGAAAACAAGTGACTTGAGAAAAGACAAGTCTCCCATACGGAGTAATTCAAAATAATGTGTATAGATACTCCATTCTCAGGAGAATGAAATGTAAAAAAAAAAAAAAGAAAGAAAGACAGAAAATGAAAGACATCCACTCCCCACCCCTTACATGGGAGCTGTGCTTAGTGATTTCCTTCCAAAGACCACGGCGGGGGGGTGGCGGAGGTGACTTACCGGGAGAAAGCTGACAAATGACATCTCAGCCAGGTGACCACGGTAAACATCACTAGTGGTAAGTCACTGACAGCATGTACCCTCGGTGGGACAGCATGAGAAAGACCACTCCAGCTCTGTGGGCTTCCTCCCCAAACTCATCACCCACATCTCATCATGAGAAAAACACCAGGCAAATTCCACTAGAGGGATGTCCTACAATATACATGACCAATACTCTCCCACCTGTCATGGTCACCAAACAGAAGGAAAGTGCGGTACCCCAGATGGGATCCTGCAGGAGACAGGCCATTGGGTAAAAGCTAAGGAGTCTGAATAAAGAATGGGATTTAGTTAATGGTGACCCATCCATATGGGCTCTTTAATTATGATACATGGGACAAGCTGATGTAGATGTTAACAGCTGGAGAACTGCACGTGGGTACCTACGACAGGGGAATGCTCTGTGATGTCTTCACGCCTCTTCCGTAAATCCAAAACTACTTCCAAATAAAATGTCTGTTAAAAATTATAATTGAATTTTAGAGAAGGTACTTTTAAACAACTTACAAATACTGTCTACTCTTGAGAATCTAGAAGGAATTTCTCTTGGAACCCCAATGTTAGAAAAAGTTGTACTTCTGAACAGCAGCCAGGTTTCTGTCTGTTCCCCCAGTTAACTGTTTTTTCTTTGGCCGCTAGGAGACTTGGAAACAAATTTATTAGCAATTAGGAAGAACCTTACAGCTTCTATGAGATCCTTAGCTGCAACTCACTTATTCTATTATTTTCACTCCATTCTGGTATTTTTTTAACTTTTTACCACTATTTTTATCTTAATCTGTGACCAGTCACCTCATATCTCTTTAGAGCAGGGGTCCTCAAACTACGGCCAGCAGGACACACACAGCCCGCCGTTTTTTGCCGCTGCTGCCTGTCCTGCTTAGCAGCCACTCGTCCTGGGGCCCACAGTCCAGCCCTGATGGTCTGTGGGACAGTGAACTGGCCCCATTTAAAGTTTGAGGACTCCTGCTTTAGAGGGATAATTAACACATCTTGAATATATTTTTATCTGATTATACAAAATTTTATTATTCTAATTTATGAATTTTCATTTCTTAGGCTACCAAAATTCTGGACAGTAACCAGCTCCCCAGCAAAAAAAAAAAAAAAATGGCAAATTACTGATGCACACTCTGCTTCAGGCAGCCCTTGAATTGCTAAACGGTAATAAAACCACCTGCTGCCGGGAGGGTCTGGAGGACCGACAGTTAACATTTGTTAATATGCCTAGCACAGATAAAGGAAAGGCACTCAATAATGATAATTGCCGTTACTATTAGTAACAAAAATAGCAGTCATGATTTTCATTAATATGGTGAAAAGAGTGGAGCTGAATGGCACATCAGTCTTGGCCTGGTGGAGATTTTTTCAGTGACCCAGATAAACAAAACTAGAGGCCGTAGAAGATAAAGTGAGCAATAAGGAAAGTAGGGAGGGGCGGGAAACAAGAGAAGGACGAGAGGAAAACCGCAGAGAAGGAGAGAAAGTGGGGGAGGAGAAGTTTTTATGCACTATCTTGGCCAAAAGCAGGTTTGGAAGCTTTCAGTCTTTAAGACGAGGTGAAATCCAATCACTTGTTAGTCTTGACTCCACTAGAATAATAAAAAGGGAGTGAAAAAAACCCCTCTAGCCTTTTTGGCACTCATTTCCCACACGGTTCCCAAAATAATCACATGTAGGAGCCAAACAAACGCCAAATCTGAACCTCTCCTTAGCCCAGGGGGGCCAGGCTGGTGTTCCATTGCCCAAAATGTTCTCGGCACTGGCGCATTCATCTCCCCTGTTGTAGAAGGAGGAATGGACGATGTAGATTTTTCATTAAAAGGACTCCTTGTTTATGTACTATGGGCTACACACTTTATCCAGAGTGCCTCTAACTCTCTCAACAACCCTGCCAGGGCTCAAAGATGAGGAGACAGGCAGCTGGGGGAGATAAATGATTTGCTCCAGGTTCCCATGACCGGACACGGTGGAGACACCGAAGTCAGGTCAGTTGCTGACCACAAAGATTTCCCTTTTTCTACTATACCAGAAACTTAATGTAAACATTCCCTGCCAAAACTGACAGAGAAAGGAAACTAAATAGCTAATATCTCAAAAAAAAAAAAAAAAAACTTCACCATTATGTAAGCAGCTTTTCTGTTATCTCAATTCATACGCTAACCCCACAGAGAAGGTGCTGTCAGGACCTCCATTTATAACCAAGAAAGCCCAGAGGAGCTCCTTGTTTCACCTGCATATGGTGCAGTTTGAAAAAGAGAAGGGAGAGACAGACAGAAGCTGCTGTGGGCCGGGGGAGGACAGCCCGCTCTAGAGGAAGCTGGTACCTGGTGCTCCGGGTCACAGGCTTCGCTCTCTGGACAAGAGGGAGGCTGCAAGGCAGACCTCGGGAGGGCGGGTGGCGGGGGAAGCAGATTATCAATTTATACTAATGAAAATACAATGAGTCATGAGTGTCAGAGCCAATAAAAGATGGCAGGGATGACTACACAGCCAATAAATCAGTTCTGAGCATTAAACTTTCACTTCCTCAAGGTCTGAGGTTGTCACAGGCAGGGATGGGAGCCCCTGGACATGTTAGGATAAGTCAAAAAGCAGCCCTCCACTTTTGAAATCAACACATTCATTAAGTCTTTAAAACACTTTCCATTGGGGGGGGGGTGCACCTGTGGCTCAAAGGAGTAGGGCACCGGCACCATATGCTGGAGGTGGTGGGTTCAAACCTAGCACTGGCCAAAAACTGCAAAAAAATAAATAAAGAAAGAATAAAACACTTTCCATCCCTCACAGGTGTGGAGCACCTCAGTGTCACCCACTATTTTCATGCATATTCTTTTAGGTGATGTTGTCCAAACTTAATTTGAGCATATAACCACCCAGTATACCTATTAAACATACAGATTCCCTGGTCTCCCAGGGAGAGTCTGATTCAATAAGCTAAAAACCACAAGTCATAGAAATATGTGTTTTGAATAAATGATTCAGATGATTCTTTTAATCCTTGTTCGGAAAAACTATTTTAATAGGACTCTCACAACCAGCTTGTAAGATAAGACATCATGATCCCCATTCTATGTAGAGAAGAAGAGTGAGACTCAAAGAAGGAATGACACATCCTCCAGGTCACACGATTAGTACTGGGGTCATGATGGAAGTTCTGAGATACAGGAAAATCAAGAAAGGTAAAATCCCTGAGGACACAAAACAAATGACACCCTCCCAGCAATACTGAAAAGCCAAGTAAGTTGAAACTTACAGGAATGAATCAGAAAGGACGCTGTCAACTGTGTTTCTCAGAAGTGAAATAATAGGCTGTAACACAGTCTGTCTCGAAACTTTCGTAGTAACCCGTGTGTGGCAGAATTGAGGACTATAAAATTGTGCTGTGGCTCCACAGTGTGTACGCATGCCATGCACCTGGCTCTGAGCCATTGTTTTTGATGTCAGCCCCTCCCACACCTTCCTCCCAGTGATGAGACCATTAGTGGAAGGTCTCAGGGTAGGGGGTCCACGTGCCTATGAAAACGGCTTCTGCCAACCTAAGGTACTCACTCGTGTCTGCCAGAGAGACCTCCAGAGAAACGGTCTGAACTTTACCCTAGAAGGTGTAATCAGTTACCACCATGGTTATCACTGATGAGGAGATGGGGAGAACGGGATGCGGGTGAACATACTGTCTTGGGCATTCTCCCTTTGGTAGAGAATTCATTGTCCAAAGTTCTGTGTCAGAGAACCTTTCTATAGGTTCTTTTTCTCCCTTTGTGCAGTAGGGAAAGAAATGTTTTGATCATTTTAGCCAAACAGACCGATCAGTGGGGCAACGGTACTGGATGTGTGCACCGGCAATCCCCCACTGGCTTGTGAGCCTTGAGGACCCCAAAGTGGAACTAGAGCTAAAGGAGAATCCAGCTTTCCTTCTCTTTTTTCACTGGGTGTTGTTCCCTAATCTGTTCTGTTGCCTCTGGATATGCTACACCCCGTTTCCGGGTGTCCCGTGCTGTACTTAGACACTAAGCAGCGTGGGCTTTCTGAGGTCAGCCCCGGCTCAGGTAGAGCTAAGTGGGGTGGGGGACAGGGCTGACATGATGCGTGTTGAGCTTGTGAAACACGTTCTCTGCTATCCCCTCGCTGGAAGCCCCTGCAGCTGAACTAGCACAGGAGTTCAAAAGTTGACTCTTATCAACTGCCTACAAGAAAAGGCCCCACCCTGTAAAAAGACAGACAGGAGGAGCCCAGAGGAAATGGGACTGCTATTCCCAGCTTCCCCTGCATCTAAATGAAGAGGAAAATGGATGGACATGCTGCCCATCTCTCGAGAGCTGACTTTAAAATACAGCAGCTGCCGCTCTAATTGACACAGTCTGATCTGTCCTCAGAAAAACAATCCCCTTCCTCATAGGTTTGTTCAATCCAGGCCTTAAACTTTTTTCAAGATGAGAAGACCTGCCCCCATCCCCCCTTGCATCCCCTGAAATCTGGGGTCAGGATAAGAGACTTGCCATCCTTAGAGACACCTGCTGAACTGCTCTGTATATATCCATGCACACACTCACTCAGCTAATCATCGCAGCCGCAACTTCACACCCAGTGAGCATTCTGAAAAAGTCTCTGTTATGTAGCACACGCTTTATTTTTAACATTCAGAATTTATTGAAAAATAGTTGTTGACTTCCACACCTCTACAGTATGAGACTAAGGTTCATTTATATAAAAAGCAAAACAAATCTATAACACACCTACCCAGTTAACATCAGCTATCTTGAAAAACAATTATCTCCTATCCTTTTTTTTTTGGCCGAGGCTGGGTTTGAACCCGCCACCTCTGGCATATGGGGCCGGTGCCCTACTCCTTTGAGCACCAGGTGCCACCCTCTCCTATCTTAATATTAGGGACCAAATACACACACACACAGGCCTGCATAAAGATGTTGGTCAATGACAGAGTGCGACCGTGGTTTCCCAAGATCAGTATGAAGATGAGAAATTCCTGTCACCTAGTGACATTTGGATGATCTCCATGGAGCCTCCAATGTGTATGTTTATGTCTTAGTTTTTAACTAAAAAGTTCAAAAAGTAAAAGAAAAAAAACTTTAATAGAGAAAGGCGTACAGCATAAGGACATAAAAAGTATTTTTGTACAGGTATACAATGTATTTGTGTTTCAAATATTACAAAAGAGTAAAGAAGTTAAAATTTCAAGTTTATAAAGTAAAAATAGTTACGGTGAGCTAAGGTTAATTTATTATTGAAAAAATGTTTTAATAAATTTAGTACAGTGTAAGCATATAATGTTTTGGGCCAGAGTCTCACTGTATCACCCTCAGTAGAGTGCCATGGCATCACAGCTCACAGCAAACTCAAACCCTTGGGCTTAAGCCATTCTCTTGCCTCAGCATCCCTAGTAGCTGGGACTATAGGTGCCCACCACAACGCCTGGCTATTTTTTGTGGCAGTTGTCATTATTATTTAGCTGGCCCAGGCTGGGTTCAAACCCACCGGCCTTGGTGTATGTGGCTGGCACTGTAACCACTATACTATGGGTACCAAGTCTTTTTTTTAATTATTATTATTTTTTTATTTTGAGACAGACTCTTACTTTGTCACCCTTGGTAGCATGCTATGGCATCATCACAGCTCACAGCAACTTCAAACTCTTGGGCTCAAGTGATCCTCTTACCTCAGCCTCCCAAGTAGCTGGGACTATAGGTACCACGGTTGGCTATTTTATTTTTAATTTTTTTTACTTATTTTTTTATTAAGTCATTTGTACATAGATCATGAATACGTTTATGCCATTATGGGATTCAATGTGTTGATTATTTGTACAAATTGGAGTGCTTGGCTAGTTTTTTCCATTTTTAGTATTTTGTCTTGCTGTTGCTCAGGCTGGTCTTGAATTCATAAGCTCTGCAATACACCCAGCTTGGCCTCCCAGAGTGTTAGGATTACAGGTGTGAGGTTATAGATTATTGCCCACTGGTGTACAATTATAAAGTCTAAGTCATGTATAAAGAAAGGCCCTAGGTCTTTACATTCACTCACTTCTCACTCACTGACTCACCCAGAACCACCTCCAGTCATGCAAGCTCCATTCATATAAGTGCCCCATACAGCTGTACTGTTTGTTTCTGTTTTATACCATATTGTTCTTACACCTTGCTATGTTGAGATATATTTAGATACACAAATACCATTGTGTTACATCTGCCTATAGCTTATCAGCAACACAACACGCTGTAGTTTGCAACGTAGGAGCAGCGATCTGTATGCCATACAGCCTTGCATGTAGTAGGCTCTACCACCACCAGCTAGTTCTGTGCAAGTACCTTCACTCTATGATGGGTGCACAACAGTGGAATCACCTAAGATGCACGTCTCAGATCATATCCCTGTTATCAAGCAACACAGGGCTCTGTGGGTATGTATACATACACGTACTTTTTCCCTTTATTCACTAGGTGAATAAAGCCTTTGGAAAAAGTCCCATTTCACTCTAGATTCTTCACATCTCCTTCGAACGTGTCCGATTTTAATGAATGGTCTTCCCTAGGATATTCACATTCCGGGCCTCTGAGGAACAATAGCATCTGGGCAAGTGCCAAGGAGGTGGAAGATAGATTCAAGATGTTTCAAGTAGGCAAAATCACATGCAGATGTACAAACAGTGTGTCCGGTCAAAGAGAGTTAAGAAAGCCATATATATATACAGACACCCGAGACTGGAAGATGGCAAATAAAATCCAACTTGTAATTAACATACCGTGCTGTGACACCTGTTGCTTTCCACGATAAGAAGTCCGGGAGATCAAAGAAATGTCCCGCCTTATCCCAGCAAGTCTCTCTCAAGTTCTGCCAAATTAAATATACATTAGAATCAATGAAGGGATTTTTTCCTACCCCTCTCCTCTTTCAAAAATGTCTTAAAATTTTCAAAACAAAAGCATAGCCAACAATGCCCATTAAAACATCTGTCCGGGGGCTTGGGGAGTGTGGGGAGTAATATAACAGAATTTATATAGGACAGGAATACTGGCCAATATTGATCTTTCAAAAAATGACCATCGTTTCCCTTTTTTTCCCCGTTGGACAAACTGGAAGGAGAGCACGATCTGGGAGGGTCTCAACCCATCTTCCCAGGGAGTAGGGAAAGGATACACTTCAAACCGTGTAATAAAATTTCAACACTGAGCAGCTGTAAGCTGGGGGGAAAAAACTACACTAAGAAATGACCCAATGAAACTAAACACAGCCTCGCCATGTTGAATTGTCCACATGCCAAATGATTCCAGAGGCAACAGACAAAACATGTTCCCTGGCCCCAAAGAACTTCCAGTCTAAGCCAGAAAGAATGGCCACATAGTCAAACCATCATTATCTAATTATCACAGATCTGTTTCTCTGCCTTGCCAAATGGTCAGATTTTTTCTTGCTGCTGGGCTTTTCCTTCCTTTTGCCACTTCTGATTATTTGCTCCTCACCAACCACCCTGTTCCTCCCAGTGTCCATTCCTCCCGCCTCCTTTTGTCAACCCTGCCGACCATTCCTTGTGGGGGGGGGGATTCCAGGATCTCTAGCTCAGGCTTAGGTGTGATGGTCACACAACCTGGTCCACTGCACAATTATTCGCGCCATGTCTTTCCTTCCCACTCGAGTGTGAGCTCTGTGGGGTCAAAGATCCGATCTGTCCTGCTCCCACATCCGACAGTCATAAGCTGTAACTCCTCCTCCACGCCACGTGAAGGGTCCCTCAGCTGCTGTGCAGACACAGCTGAACTCTAGTCCTCTTACTATGAATGCTGGACTGCGCCAGGTGTGGAGCTGGGACCTGCCTGAGCCAATCAGCTTCCTTCTCCTAGGAATTTAGAAACAGGGCCCAAGTGAACCTGTTTAACTTCTGCCTGTGAAGGGAAGTGGCGCTGAGATCAACCTGGACACTATGAAGTTAGAATCTTCTGCCAAGCCCTGGAGAAGTGAAACTTCAAGAAGAGACGAGAGGACAGGGCACAAGCAAGAAAGCTCGCCCACCACCCAGGCACTCCACGTCCGGTTCCATCCATGCCCTCTCTAAGGAACTATAAGGAGAAACAACCTGTCATAACATAAGGGTATCAGTGGGAACCCAAGGGCAACAATGCACAGGCTCCAAAGAGGCACATTTCAGGACCCACTCCAGGGCGACGCATCGCAGGCGCTCAGTCATTACTTGGTGAACTACTACACAAACTGCTGGCTTCACCATGTGGGGCTGTCCAAACTTTCACCTCTCTGCTGCACATTGGAAGAAAAAGAAGAGTTGTCTTGGGCCACACATTATCAAAAATTAACAACAGCTAGTTATACCAAAACTAACAAAAGCTGGGGCAGCGCCTGTGGCTCAAAAGGGTAGGGCGCCAGCCCCATATGCTGGAGGTGGCGGGTTCAAACCCAGCCCCGGCCAAACAAAACAAAACAAAACTAACAAAAGCTGATAAGCAAAAAAGAAAGGTCTGTGAATAATTTTCATGACACCTGACACCACTGATAAACGAAACAGGCCTCAAATAATCCCTATGTGGCCCACAAGCCACATTTTGTACACCCCTAAGTCTCTTTTATGGGAGGAGTATCTCAGAGCTGCTGAAGAACCCCACACACGTTATCTCCTTACAACGGCAGCAAAGTCCCAGGTGCCATTATATCTGCCTCGCAGACAGGCGGCTGGCCTTTCCCTGTATTCACCCTTCATTTACCTGAGTTCTTCCTACGCTGCTCCTCTGTGACTACTATGTGGACACAGAAAATCTACACATAGCAGATAATGTGAGCACCACCCCGGGCACAGGATCCTATTACAATATCAAAGGGACTCAGATGTAAAAGGCACAATATTAATGCCATTCTATTGCTTATTTCAAATTCCTAAGCCTTTAGGTAAAAGCTTATATCTAGAAAGGGACTTGTCCTAAACTTCTCTTAAAATGCCCATACCTCTCAATGTTCAATATAGCAAAAGTTGAAGTATACTAACTATACCTGACGTAGCTCTGAACTAGTAGTAGACTAGTAGACTCTATACACTAACATGTTGCAAGTAGAAAACGGTAGCCTTCGAAACCAGGGAGTCAAACTACCAGTATGCCTGTCAGATAGTCCCCAAAATCTATTTCCATGTGTTCTGTAGTTTTAGAGATCAGGGGTCAGGGAGAAGGAGACAAGGCAGCCTCCTTCTACAGGCTACAGAAATCCCAGGCCTATCACCAGTCATGACCTGCCAAACCACTGCAGCAACAACCGGTGCTTCAAGCCAAAGTTCAACAATCTTTCTAAACTCAGAGAAAAAAAAAAATGCTTCTGTTAGATCTTGTATATCGTCATTAAAGACCTTGTATAGAGAGCTCTCAGCCTGCAGCCACACTAACAGCCACTGTAGACAATGGAACTCAAGTGGAATGTCTCAAAGAAAACTTCAAGGCTCCTGCCAAAAACAGACACTGTGGATAAGAGAAGTGGGGGGGCCCAGCGAGAGGCACTTCTTCTTGAGACCACACCACCTTCAACTATCAAAGGTGGAGGCCTACCCAAGCTCTCCATGGGAGGAGGAACCAGAAACACTTCTGTTGTCAGAAGCAGGAGGCATCCTTAAGAAGGCACACGGTCTCAGAAGAGAGGCCAGCAGCATTCCCTGCTTTCTCAACAAAAGCAAGGTCTGGAGATGGGCCAGCAAAAAGCAGGAGCAGCATTTGGATGAGAGGGAATGTATCCAGACGCCTAACCCCTTACTCCAAGATGCCAACACCCATGAAGGTCCTGTGTTGGGCCCCAAGATCACAAGTGCTCTGTCATCAAATGCCAGATTGGCTATGAGTGTATCAGTTCCTATAAATGGATTTTTAATCCAGTTCTGTGGGAAAATCTCTGTTCCTCCTCCTCCCCAGCTGGCATAGTCCAGGTTACAGACCTCCATCTTTCTGAATGAATTCTATTCTTACAACCATTTAGTTCTCAGGGTGGTCCAGGGGCGTGCGGGCAGTATATAATATTCTCACACTATGGGTAGAGGGGCTGAGCGTCAGACCATGAGGACTTAGCCCGAAGTCAGGCGGGGTTTCTAGCTTTAACATGAGTAGTCTCGTCCTTCCACTATGCCAACATAATGCACTTACTCCCCTGAAACGCCCACTTGACTTCCATGTACCCAACACCCTCCACTCACACTGGCTGCACAGGTTAGGGACAGGACACAGAGCAGGCCCTCAACACGTCCCGACTTTATTCTGTCTCCTTATGTGATAGCTTAATATGGGTTCAGACTAGGAGCGCCCTGTGCTGAATGACTTAAGTCTTTCTATCCCCCAGTTACCAAGCAACTCACAAAAATGAGTCTTTTCCAGAAAAAAAGAAATCAGCAGTGATGCAGGGTGTATGACTTGGCACAAAAGGCTTCTTCTACATTCCAACAGCAATCCTTACAGCTAAGAAATCCCCCAGCTTGAAAGCAACCACAAAGAACAGCTCCTTTTTTTTTTTTTTTTTTTTTTGCCTTAATCATCTATTACTTCATAAAACCACAGCATTTCTTGGGAGGAGGCTACTACTCAAAGCTCACACAGCCACAGGTCTCAGCAGAAGGTAGAAGCGGAGGAGTTAAGTCCAAGATTCAAGGCAGCGGCCGCCCTGCCGGTCAGGGCAGAGAGAAGCAGCTTGCACCCCTTCCTGCCCACTGGGATGCCCGAGAAAGCACATCCAGGAAGCTGCAAGGTTTCTGCTGCTTCTAGACACCAAGGGAACTTGTGGGGAAAATGAGGCAGCTACTGCAAAGATACTGGGATCTAGGAGCAACAGGAGAAACAGGGACAACCAGAAAACTAGAGAAGATCACCCACATATTTAATTATTGATTACAAAGAGATTCTATCTGGACTGTCTACTGCGTTCAGGAAACAAAAGAAGAGAAAGAGAGCTCCCTAATTCCCAGCTTGATAGATGAGCCTGCCTACATGTTCCAAGTACTCACAATCCTGTTTTCCAGCACAACTGCCCATGCAAGTGCAAAGCCATACCTCACTCTGTGTTCACGACTTCAAATTAGGCACAGGCCCAGAAAGAAAAGATGTTTCAGGGAGAAACTTAATCCCCAATATCATTCTTCAAAGAAAACATGGAGTGGGTCATAAACCCCAACCAGAAACTTCTCAGAATGGATGGAACAATTCCATGTCTCCAACTCCCATCCATAGAAACAAAGACTGAATACCAGAAATAATTCAAGGCAGGCGGACCGATAAGCTGAGAGGTTTGTGCTAATACAGGCATCGTAAAACCTAAAACTTTCCATTCCATTCCTTTCTTGAAAATGGTTCGATAGCTCCTTATGTCCTGGAATCCAGTTTTAACTCCTCAGCAGGGCTCTCAGGCCTCTTAACAACCTGGCTTCAACCTGGCCATTATCATTATGATGATTACTGTCTGGGCCCATCTCCCATCACCTCTCTCCTAACCCCTCCTCTCAGTTCTCTGCCTTCCCAAATAAATTCTGTTCTTTTCTATTTTAACACTTCTGTTTAGGATGGTGCCTCTCCATGGACTGACTATCCCATCTTCTCCCCTTACCAAACTTCCGCTCTTGATTCAAACCCAGCTCAGCTATCACTTTTTCTGTGAATCCCTCCATCCCATGCTGAATTCAAATTATATATTCATGCACTTAAATCCACCTCAAAATGGGCAACAGCCAAGCCTAACTCATGAAAAATAAAAAATGCAAAATGTTTCAGGAGTTATAAAAAAATCCAAAGCCAAAACCTTTCAAGAGAAAAGTTACAACTTCCAAAGCCAAGGATCTTTCAAAAGAAAGTTAGGATGGTGAGAAAGATATATACAAAGGAAAAGGTAATTAACAAGATGATGTATGACAATAATGTAATGAGCCTGATACCAAAGTTGGGTGAGTCAGCCTCATAATTGTATCATAATATTTTGTGAGAGCCCATATATCTGCCTCTAAGGAGTAATCACAGACAGGGTTCAGAGGAGGGAAAGGGCTTTGGGTCTGGTGAGGCTGGAAAAGGCTTCACCAGGGAGAGA
The DNA here is from genome assembly GCA_963574575.1 of Galagoides demidoff. Classification (NCBI taxonomy): domain Eukaryota; kingdom Metazoa; phylum Chordata; class Mammalia; order Primates; family Galagidae; genus Galagoides; species Galagoides demidoff. The sequence continues at coordinate 30,834 of CAUYQV010151192.1, read as the reverse complement.
CGGAAGCTGATGCCCAAAGGTCAAGCATAAATATCTATGCTACTACTGAGAAAGATTCACAAGAAACAAAAATCTAGAGTGACAAGACAAATTACTCCCTTTAGAGAAGGATTTGTTTAATGGTCTCATTATGGAATTTATTTGTAAAATAATTCCATTGTATAATTTAAATTACTTATTTTCAAAAACTGGACTCATAAACATTCCCCATCGTCCACCTCCCCTGGAGGCTTACTGTTGTACAGGAAAGAAAATATATAACCTATATAAGAACTGATTCCCAACCATAACTATGTTACCATATTCTCGATCATATTCAGCAAAGCAATCTTTGCCCAGAGGGTGACACCACTGCCAGTTTAAGGAAAACAAGGCTATAAGAGGTGGCGTCTGATAACTTTAGAGTCCAGTGGACCTGAGTTTAATTACCATCATCACCCCCTCCCAGCTCTGTAGCAAATTTGTTTTCTCTAAGCCCCAGTTTCCTCAAACACCATTATTACTACCATTCTCCTCCAAGGATACTGTAAGAATGCAACAAAATAACGTAAAGTGCCAGGTAAGTCGACAACAGCCATTCAGATCACTGCCACAGAGCTTCCTACTCCTCAAAGCACTTTGATACTCATGATCTCATCTGATCTATATAATGCTTTAAGGCACAGAGGGCAAGAAATCGATGCAGATTAAAAGACTTAAGCCCAGAAAGAGATCATGATTATCCCCGATCATATGACAGACTAAAATTTGGCTCTCCTCTGCTCTGCACAGACCTAGAGCAGGCATCTCCCTAAAGCAGCGGTTCTCAACCTGTGGGTCACGACCCCTTTGGGGGTAGCCTAAGACCATTGGAAAACACATATTTCCGATGGTCTTAGGACAACAGTAGCAAAATTACAGTTATGAAGTAGCAACGAAAATAATTTTACGGTCACCACAACATGAGGAACTGTATTAAAGGGTCATGGAATTAGGAAGGTTGAGAACCAATGCCCTAAAGTGTGATGTGAAGTGGACCTGTCCAGAGACGAGAGGGATGTCAAGAGGCGTGGACAACACAATTCCTTTCCAGTGTGTGGATGGCACTACCTATGGGATGGAGGGAGAGAAGGGTTGGGAAAGGGTGAGGAGGAAACATGAAAGAACAGTGGCAACTGGGACGAGGGAGCAGTGAGGTGGCGTCCCCCTTCCAAGCCCCTCTCAGCAGTCTTCCTCTGTCTCATTTTTTTTTTTTTTGAGACGGAGCCTCAAGCTATTCCCCTGGGTAGAGTGTCATGGCATCACAACTCACAGCAACCTCCAACTCCTGGGCTCAAACGAGTCTCCTGCCTTCACCTCCCAAGCAGCTGGGACCACAGGCGCCTGCCACAACGCCCGGCCATTTTTTGGTTGCAGCCATCATTGTTGTTTGGCGGGCCCAGGCTGGGGATTCGAACCCGCCACCCCAGGTGTATGTGGCTGGCGCCTTAGCCGATTGAGCCACAGGCGCCAAGCCTTCCTCTGTCTCCTTAATGAGCTCCTTTTCTTTCGTAGGTCTTCATATGGACATGTTCCCCAGGGACCTTGTCTCGTCCAAATGCTCTTCTCACTGTTCACGTGCTCTCCGGGAACTCTCCATTATTCCCATGAATCCAACCAACAGCAAGGGAAATAATATGCAAAACTCACACTCCAATCCAAACTCTCCCCGATACACCCTCCTGGACATGCCACTGCATATCTAAGACAGAACCTGTTGTCTCCCCCAAATGCGTTCTTCCTCCTAAACTTTCTAGGTCAGTTGATCCAGTTCCAGAAGGAGTTATCTCCTACCTCCTCTTCTCTGATGATTCCTACCTCAAATCAGCCTCCTGAACTCCCAATTAATTCATCCCTGAATCAGTCAGAATTATCAGAGAAATGGAACAGGGTGTGTGTCTATACGTGTACACACAGACGTGCCCATCATTTCGAACTTGACTCTGGTGTTAACCAGTCCCTGAGATGGACCCTGACTCACCTAAGCTGAGCTAGATGATCTTACGCCCCATCACTGCACCTGTCATCATCACTTCACCTGTCTGTCTCTCTCACTAGACTGGAAGCTCCTGAAAGCCAGGAATTGTGTGGGTTTTTAAAAAATTGCCCTAGTCTTAGGATCTAGCATTGTACCTGATATGTAGATGAGTAATGTTAACTGAATGGATAAATGAATAAAGGAGCAGAGATATATAAGCTAGAGAAGAGTTTATGGAAATAACAATAAAGAATGAATGGAGAAATGAGTGAGGTCGTGAAGAAGAACTGTTCCGGTCTCTCTTTTTTCATTCAAGCTAATGGCTTTTTTTCAGTCCGTTTCAGGAGCACAGATATATTCTAGGCAAGCCAGACTGCCAGGAAGATAAATTTCTCTTCTCAGGGTGAACAGGTCCTTTGGAGAAGTTTCATTTTAATTGGAAAATGGATTCATTCACTTCCTGGCTTGGACATTCGGGTCAGCACAGCACCACTGACTGTCTGCCAGGCACCAAGGGAGAGGGGGCTGTGGCGGGGAAAGTGCTCTGTCAAATACTCTGGGACGTCTGAGGACAACCCAGTGCCAGCCCCAGGCTGGCTCACATAGATTCCCCTGCCTGTTTCCTCCCAAATGTCCTTCAATCCAAATTTCACTTATCCCCAGCTCATAAAGGAAGAGTGTGCTTCACCATTCTAACTGGCATCTGTTTCTCTGAGCTTATCTGGGTATTTGTTCCACTGGTAGGGAGCTCCACTGTCACCTCCCTCGAGGCACGGGCCAGCGCCACAACTGAAGTCATAGACTAAGACCAGAATCCCATAAACTCTTGCTTACGATGAATCCACAACAGTCGAACCTCACAGGAAATCTCTCTTCCAGGGACATTTCTCCCAGCTGTAGTCAAGGGTCCTTGCAGAGGGTGCTGACCTCCACAGGTGTTTGGTGACTGGGTCCAGGCTTCCTCTTCACCTGCACCTCTTAACACCCGTCAGTACCCCACATTCTCTGGTTCTCCGAATAGACCAACCCCATGGCGGCTCCGGGCATGCGACCTGCCATTCCACAGAGAGATGCCTGTGCACATCTCTCTGCCTTTCTTTCAGTGTCACACTGACGGGCTCCAATACCGCACAGGTGCGTGTCCCTGGGCAAGCCCCTTACCTACTCTTTACTTACATTTCCTCATCCTGTAGAAACTGCTCAGGGTATTAACAGTACCTATGCCACAGGGTTGTTGAGGGATCAAATGAGCAAACCTACTGAAACTGTTTGGAATGGTGGCCGGCACACAGGAAGCACTTCTCACAGGACAGTCCCTGCTATTCCCTTTATAAAGCAAGAGCTCTACCGCATCTTTCTATCTTCAGAAAAGAACAGGGGCTTTGGAGTTTGACACAACTTAGTCCAAACGCTGGTTCTGCTCCTTAGCAGTCGTGGTATTTCTGACTAATGTCTGAGTCTCACTTTGTTCACTGACAGCAACTACAGTACTGTTGCCTAGATTCAATTCAACACAGTTACACGTGTTGCTGCGTCCATCTTGGTCCACCCCCAGTGAATGCTAGTTTCTGGGGACCAGTCTCCCCTGCTAGCTCCTTTTTTAGGGAGAGACTATACCAGTGATTTTCAACCTGTGTGCCACAACACGATCTTAGATGTGTCACAGAATTTTTTTAAAGATCATTAGTGGAATTATTTTCAAAAGAAGTCAAAGAACAGTAAGTGTATTCTTTTTTTCTTTTTTTGACTCTTTATTTGTTTTTTGATCAACATAATTTAAGTGTGCACAGAAGTGTAACTATAGGATCAAGTGTACCATGGTGGACAATGAAAGGTAAAAACATACTAGTCCCACCAGCCCCCGTGGCTCATGCCTGGAATCCTAGCAGGCTGGGAGGCTGAGGGGGGTGGATTTCCTGAGATGAGGAGTTTGAGACCAACCTGAGCAAGAGCCAGACCCCATCTCTACTAAAAATAGAAAAATTGGCCAAATATGGTGGTGGTTAGCTGTAGTCTAGCTACTCGGGAGGCTGAGACAAGAGAATTGCTTAAACCTCAGAGTTTCAGCTTGCTGTGAGCTACAATGCCGATGCCGCAAACTCTACCCAGGACAACAGAGTGAGATTCTGAGTCAAAATAAATAAATAAATAAAAATAAAAACAGATAACTAGTCCCAATCCTCAAGCTACTTGTGGGGTAGGACAAAGAATCTGTGAGAGAAACACTCAGGAGGAACACATAAGCAGTACAGAATCATTCAAGTTCTAAAATATCTTAAGGTCATGACAGGGGACACTGCCGTGAGAATGACAGGGGACACTGCCATGAGAAGGAGGTGGTGGAAAGGAAACCTGAGGAGGGAGACTGAGCCGGGAGTGGAGGGAAGGGGGGAGACTGAGCTGGGAGTGGAGGGAAGTGGGGAGACTGAGCTGGGAGTGGAGGGAAGGGGCAGTCCAAGGAAGGGGTTGGGGGAAGGGACAGTCCAAGGAAGGAGTGGGGGGATGCAGGGCCACCTTCCTTGGGCCACTGCCCAAGAAAGCACAGGAGGGGCCATCACCCACACCTGGGGCCCTGCAGAAGGAGCCACCAGAAGGTGGGTCTGAGAGACGGGTGCTCAAGTGCAGTCTCAGGTAAATGGGATCCATATTAGACACTGAGTCAGAGGGAATGGAAACCACTGTCAGTGCTTCAGTGAAGAGGGACATGAGAACACAGGACCCCGTGGCCTACAGGGAACAGGGGACGGGAGCACCAGTTTCCACGTCCATTTCTGATAGAGAAAGCAGAAACAGTCAAAGAGAAGAATGGGGAGAGAAAAAAAACAAACAAGAAAAATCAAATAGCAGAGGAGGAAGTAAAAACAAAAGACAGAGGGACGAAGAGACCAAAGAAAAGAGGGAGGAAGAGAAAGGTTCACAAGACGTGAAAGAAATGGGTGGGCAACAAAAGCAGGACGAGTCAACGTCCTGACAAGACAAAGCCTGGGAAGGGAGGGCAGAAGAAGCCTCGCTAGCAGTCTGCAAGCTGCCTTTCCCCTGGACAATGAAGTCATGGCTGATGTCACTGCCGCTGAGTCACACGCCCCCCAAGAGAGGTGGAAAGGGCCCTGTCTGGTATTCAGCCCCACCCTCCCGCGCAAGTGGGGTTAATTCACTGCTTTATCCTCAGTCACTGTCTCGTCTGGTCCTGAGATGACCGAAGCGAGGACAGCTGCTCTGTCTGCCCAGGGAAGACACCGCAGCCTCCTGAGAGCTCTGGCCTCCTCTTCCACAGGGTTCTCTGGTCCCAGTCTTGAGATGGGATAGTCAGAAAAGCTGAGGCAAACAGCTTCTGGCTTCACTCTGATTGCGGGTGGGGAAACTCACTCCATCTCCTGAGACCCCCAAAGGAAATCCCCCCAATGAACAGCATGAAATATAGACAAGGGATGTAAAGGAATATCTGCATGACACACAGTGCCACCTTCTCACGCCCTGAGGTCTCGCCACTCCAAGTCTGCAGCCCTAGGAAGGTCTCAGCTCCCCAGATTACCACCCAACCACCCCGACAAACTACTCCACCCACCCTCCTATCACCTAACCCCAATGCACCTGCTGGCCCCTAGCTTGCATGTCATTTTCCCCCCTCACCCCTCTACCCTAATGGGGCCATATTCCCAGAGTGGCCCAAATGTCCGTGCCGCTAACACCCCACTGTGACTTCATCTCTTTTGTCTCCTTTCTAGAATCTGGGCACCTTGAGATCAGAGACTCCTTTTTGTCTTGACTGATATACTCCCAATATTTAACAAAGTACCTGAAATAAAACAAATTTTTAATAAATATTTGTTAAACAATGCTGGCAGCACCACAGTATTCTTAGAGCATTTCTAGAACATATTCCCATTCTCACAGCCATCCTCTGGAGAAATCTGGGAGGTACAGATACCCTACAAGGCACTACGAGAGCCAGTAAAACACTCCCGGAAGCATCTCTCAGGGGTATCACGGGATGGACTTATCTTCTCCCTGACTCCTCTCCTCTCCACCCCACCCCATTCTGCCACACAGACAGAGAGCCTCCCTCAGCCCACTCCCACCTGCTCAGACAGGAACAATACCCTCTCCCAAGTTGTTGCAAAGATTAAAAAGTACCATTTTTTTAAGTGTCTGCCCTAAGAACAACATGAATTCCATTTCCATTCACTTCTACATTCTTAACTGCAGGTCAAACATACAAAAAACCCCACACCTCACTCACTTTCGTTCCAAATATCAACTTTGTTTGTCATCACCATCTGAAAATCTATCACTGCCACCAGCCCTCCATAATTTGCCTTTCGATTCATACTATTACCTTATCATCAACACCACTTTATAGACAGGACACTAGGCAGCATGGGTGAAAGGCAGATACGTGGAAAGCCTGGCCCCGTGAACTCCAAACCCAACACTCACTCCCCACTGCCCACTGATGCTTCCCAGGACGTGGGAGGTGCTCGTAAACACTTGCACCATGACTCACGACCTTTCTCAGGTCCCTTGGCTTGTCTCTGACCTCCAGCCAAGGCCTTGGACTGAGACAACCACTACAGGCCTCACTCTGGTCCCTGGTCTCCTTCCCCTCTCACTCATTCCCAGAACGCCAGGCAAGAGGAGAGCTCCAGCTGCTCTAAATCCCAGACCATGGGCTAGTAATGGTCCAGGACCAGCAATTTTCACTAATCGGTGGTGAAGTAATAATAAGAAGAATAATTACCAAAAAATACAGTCTTATTACTAATAACACTGCAAACAGTTAATCAGGAAGGTAAGAGGGAGACCTTATCTCCTGATTGCTGCTTTGATGCACTTGGTAAGCTCCAACCCCCCAGATGTGTTAGCATTGCTGGGAGAAATGAAGTCTCACACCACAGCTCCCACCTTTCTCAAAGGCATGAAGAGAAAGCAGGGTTCAGCAGGGCATAGCCCCTTGCGCAGGCAGCTTTCTGACGTCCTCTGACCACCTCCAGCTTTACATTTTTTAAGACACAGACCATTGAGATTACAAAGCCACCAAAAAAACAGCTTTGTGAGAGGCTGTTGATTGTTGTGTACGGGGCAGGGGGGCACACAGTTCACATCAGACTTGCTTTTGTGACTGAGGCCCCTCCCAAGTTTTACCCAATTCACAGTCTCTCCATGCAGGGAGGGTTCAGACAGACACTGGTCTTCATAGATGTCCCTGAATCACTTTGCCATGGAGCTGGCAGAGGGGGCTCTGTCCACACAGGCACAAGCTCCACTGAGATCTCACTTGCGTAAGAACTTCAGGACCTCTGAGGTCCGAAGACAGAAGAAACTAGGCCCATCATTTATTCATCCTTTCCAACTACAAATACTTAAGGGGGGATGCAAAAAAGAACAAGAGGTCAGTTCCTCAAGAGGCACAATGTACTACAACACAAAGAAAAGCGGCTGTGGGCAGGAATGCGCGCCCAGACGCAAGTGGGATTCTTTCATTCCGAATCTGATTTCGGACGTCTAAACCTTTGATAAACCTTAAATTTAGATCAGACAAATGTGTTATCTGGGATTTGAAACTTAAACTATGAGAACTGGCTTTCCCTGTCTAGTGTCTTATCTGCAGAGGAGACAGAGGTACCTCGCCTGATGAAGGCTGGAATCTGGCCAGCCAGCCTTTACAGTGACTTTTTAAATCTATTTCTTAAAAACCAGTGTTTACATTCCAACATTGTCAGAGGTAATCATCTATGAGACAGTCCCCCATCCTCATCTTCTTCATCTGTAAAGTAAGTGGTAACGCCTACCTCCCAGGATTTCCATAAGAAGGAATGAGACAGAAGAGTTCAAGTGCACGGAAAATATTTAATCAAGTCAAGTGCAGGTGTTAATGGATGAGACAGCAATCAAACAAGGTCAATATCTGCACTAGAACTTATTAAATGCTTCAGAACAGTATTTGACTTTTAATATGCCACAGTGGAACAACATCTTAACTTACCCCCAAAACTAACTTCAAGGACAGAAAATGATAATGGCAGACGGCAGACAACAGTTCTAAGTACTCACTATTTCGACTTTTTTGTATGATTGAAATTCTCAATAATAAAATGCTGGGAGGAAATGGCTTTCACAGCCTCTTGCTCTTGATCCTGGACATGGGCACTCCTGGAGACAAAGAGTAAGACCAGCTTCCTCCTCGTCCCCCTTCACCCAGCACAGAACATTGTTTCTAGATGAAAGTCTGTTTCACTGATTAAATGAACGTAACCTTACAATAGCAGAACAGCTATTTTCATTTTAGATAATAGGGGGAAAGTAATACTAACCTTGATGGTCAGAAAAATGAGATTTACAAGGTCTGACAATTAAGTTCATGAACTTATCTTAGAAAAAGTGTTTGAAGGGTGGACTAGGCACTGGCTTAGGCACATAGCTTCCCAAGGGGAGCACTTTGAAGGTGACAGTGGTGATATTCAGCAATAAGGGATGTACCATGTTTCCCTGAAAATAAGACCTACTCCAAAAATAAGCCCTACCCTGATAATAAGACCTAGTGATGGGTCTTAGGCAGATATGCTGCATAGCCACGCCCTGCATTTCAGTGCGGATCAGTAAGAAAGACTGGAATACCTTTTATCTGCCACAGCTCCTTTCTCTGAGCTATTCACATTTTTGCGGGTGGTAACCTTGGTCTCAGGTATCTGATTATGCACGTGCAAACTGCTAGGGGAAAGGAGTTCATGCATCACTAGCACCAGCCCCACCAACAGGGTCAGCTCCCCTTGTCAGGTTCCAGAAGAAAATGACTTAACTTTATTTGAATATATGTAGATTGTTGTATTATACTTAATAAAAACAAGACATCACCTAAAAATAAGCCCTAGTGCATCTTCTTGAGAAAAAATAAATATAAGACAGTGTCTTGTTTGGGGGGAAACACAGTAGCACTTTTTCTAGGATGAGCTCTAAACTTAATTGTCTAACCTTGTACCTACCCTCCAGAAGAATCCCGTTTTGTGTCCTCTTGGGCGTTCAGCCTGCTGCCTTCCTCACCTCAATGAACACCAGTTACCCTGTACCTCCAGCCTTCCAAGGCGACACTTCGTGGGCTCTGAGTTACTATACTGAGCACACATTAAAGACACTGTCTTTTTTAGTATCTTTTCTAAAGACAATATTATCCTTTAATAGGTGTGACCCCCATTTTCGCCACAGTGAAAGAACAATTTTGTTCAATTTTTGTTTAACACAGAATCAGACAATATGGGCATAGGGCCAGCCTAATTTAGCAATCCTTTCTATCTCCTCTCTGGTTACACTGCAAACTCTTAGAAGGAGATATTGGCTACAATATCCCTACACAGCAGTCAAGAAGACTAACAAGGAAGCTGAGCCTGGGGTCTGCAGTGCTACGTCATAGGCTGCTGCTGGATGGCCAGGAGACCTGGGTTCATTCAGCAAGTGTTTCTGGAGTGTGTTTTCAACACCAAGCACCGTGTTTGGCCCTGAGGTCCAACAGTAAGGGATGTGGAAACCAACTTGGTCCCCGCTCTTATGGAGCTAAGAATCCTCCAACCCAAATGAGGAAGGAGCGTGATACAGCAGAAAAAAGGGCCTTCCCTAAGGTTCAATGTTGATACCTGTGAATAAGCCATTTCATCTCTTTAAGCTTTATCGGATTCATCTGTAAGACGTGGGAAACAGCAATATTTATCTTACAAGATCACGTCATGGATCACATAAAGAAAATTACTTGTGAGAGTCTGCCATAAGCCATAAAGTAAAATTAAAAAAAAATAGTAGTAGAGTAATAGCTGACATTTATTAAATGTTACAAGGTATCTGTCCAAAAACTTTTTTGGTCTGTATTTCAAAATCACTTTGTTAGACTATAAACTAAAAGAACATAGTATATTTGGCATAAATACATGCAAATACAAAGATAATAAGGAAAGGACTCACTGCCCAGGTAGAAGCACTATCTGTATTTAGTTACGAAGCCCAGTTTATAGGCAGACCACCCCAGAGAGAAAAACCACAACACACGCCCTACCCGCAGCTGACACAACGTACGCATTGCTCAAAGGCTGGAGGAGTCCAGTCCAACACACCAGGCCCTGGGATAAACATTTAAAGAGAGGTCTCTGGACTTAGATAAGCCTTAGATTCTCGTGGTGGGGGGACGGGTGCAACCTAACAGTATCCACAGCAGGAGTCCAGAGACACAGAAGGGAGGCCCAGAAGAATTACTGGAGCTTACACTCTGCACGTAAAATAATCTGTGACTCAGGTAACAGGCCTGCTGCCAAGGGGTGGCTCTGGGGTGGAAAGGAGCAGCAGTGCTCCTCCAAACCTCGTTTTCCACAATGGGGAAAATTAGTTTACACTGGCCGTGCAGCGGACCTTCACTTTGGAATGGAAAGATCAGACAGATATACCCAGCAATTGAAAACGGCATGAGAGATGATTTAATAACCTCATCCATCTATCCAAATATGGACTGAGTTATTAATGTTAGATGTTAAGTGGTGCTGAAGAGGCACTGAGCCAGGTAAGTCACAATATCATGTAATAAATTCAAGAACAGAGGTGAGTGGAGAATGGGACAGGGGACAGGTGGCAGGACTCTAACCATACTAGACACAGAAGGTCAAAGAAGGCTTCCTGGAGGAAGTGATGGCTGAGTCTTGAACCATTAGTCTAAGTTTTTCTGGTGAAGGAAGAAATTATTATAAGTTTGCCAGAGAGAAGGAAAAACTTGAGCAAAGACCCAGAGGTGTGAGAGAATATGGGCACAGAATCACTGGAGCCACCAACCAAGAATTCACCATCTGGAAAGTCTTTCCATGTCTCTGAGCACTTGTTATAGGAAAAGTAATGATGGATTACTTGAACAAATTCCCGTGGCTGGGTCTCATATTCAAACGCCCAGAGGGGTAGGGCTGAAGAGGGAAAAGAGTGAAGCAGGCTGGGGTGGGACGGTGGCTAAATGAAGAAGGCCAGCCCATTCCAAAGAGGGTGGCCCCTCCTCAGCTCCGGCCAATTCCTTCCACATGGAAATGTGGGCCCTATACTGCCAGGTTCTTTCAACATCTTTCTTCTAGAGAAGAAGGGTGGGTCAGACACAACTGTGGTGGCCAGATTCCACCTGCAGCCCCTGGCCAGTGGCAGGAAACAAGTGCCTTTTAAGAACAGGCAGGGAGGGGCGATGGCGAGAGTCCAGGGTCTGGCCACAGACCAGGTGAGAGTCGGGCTCCACAAGGCAGTGGCTGTGTGGCTCTGGAAATGCCACCTACACCACCTGAGTCCTGGTTTGTCCACACTGTCACACAGACGTAGCCATACTGTCAAACTATGTCACTGAGGGGCTTAAATGAAGTTCGGCCTGTGATCCCCAGTAAGATGCTTTTTAGGAAAATAAGACCCCAGAGAAAAAATTCCCACACTAAATCATGAGAGTTGTCAACCAGAAAGGTTAGCTATGACTATAAGATTATTTTTAGTGGAAAATTACTAAGAAGAAATTAAAGCATAGCACTGTGCTTCACGGGAGCAAACTGTGCTAACCCTGGACAATGCCCCATTATTAATGGTTTTTGTGTATAGGGCCAGTCTTTTTTTTTATATACTAATAATTTCCTAAAAGAAACGCATTTATAAGACTGTTCGTTTGGTCATCTTTCCCCTCTCCCAACATTACAGCACAAACTTTGTTGTTGCTACACAAATATTTACACCTACCTAGCACTTCTGCCAGAGTGATTTTTTTTAAGTCATAAAACAGACTGTGTCACACCCATGTTTAAAATCCATCCACCATTTCCCACTGCTCTCAGAATAAAATCCAAATTCCTGCCATGGGCTCCAGGCTGGGCATGCTCTGGCCCTCACCTACTTGGTCCAGCCCACCTCCTACTGCTCTGTGCCCTGCTCACACCTGCCTTTCCAGGCTGACCTCCCCCACCACCCCCAGGGAATGTGATGCTTCTCCTTCCCGACAATCTCATCATTCAGGTCAAATAAAACTTCCCAAAAGAGATCCATGCTAGCCAGGCCAAATCTGCTCATCTCTGCTTTTCTTCAACAGAAAACAGAATCACTGCATGTATGTGTGTGCTTGTGTGTGTGTCTCCTTGGCTAAATTCTGCCCCTCCACCTAGACTATGTGCTCCCAGAAGCTCCCCCAGGGCCCTCGTGTCCCCACAGTGCCTGTCACACAGGACACACTCAAGACTTGTGAAATGAAGCAGTGAACCAACTCCCCCTTGCTCACAGCTTCAGACCCTCCTGTCATCTGCCAATGTCTTCCCTGAGCAAGTTTGTACAAAGCCTGCAAAGCAAACACTTGAAGAGGTAGGTAGGAGGGCAAATTGGGAATGAGCCTACACTCTGGACATGAAATACCAAAGTTCAAATCCCAGCCTTGCCACTTACTAGCTGAGTGACCTTGAGCAAGCTGCTTAAAAGTTTCTGTGCCTGATTCCTCCCCTGTAAAAGAAGAGAATCAGGGCCTTGGTAGGGTAGATGTGCGAAACAGATGAATTAACCTGGATAAAATGCTTAGAATAGCGCTTGCCAGATACATAAGAACTGCTACATACTTCAGTGCTTGTTTTCATCTGTTTTCTCGTTCTGTTCTTACTGCTTCATTGATCTGTACCTTTGCTGTTATGAGATTATAATTCTTAATAGCAGAGACTACTTCTAGATTCCCACACTGAACTACACAGGCTCCCAAAAGGTGCAGGATAAGGAGATGGAGCTACGGTGTGGTCCCTGACATGGGCTCACTTACATGGGGTGAGACAGCAAGTGAGTTCTTGAACAGTTTTGAGCTTCCAGTTCCTCACCTGTAAAAAGAGACACTATCTATCTCACAATACTGAAGTGGATTAAATAAAATAATCCTTGTGAAATAAAATAATTCTGGGGCTGAAGGCATGGGTAAGTTTTATTTTAAAAAAAATAAAAGTAGCAGGTACTCAAGAACCTTCTAAATAGATCAGCTTCACAGTGCAGGGCCAGCTACCTCCTGGGATAGGTCTTCTGTATCAGATGCAGATGCTTCAAATGCACGAATGGTTCTGAAAATACATTTCACGCCCTGCTACCATCTACTTCCCATGATTGTCTCTGACAACTTGATGGTAGTTTCTAGACATTTTCCTTAGCTACTCATCAAAAGAAAAAAAAAATACACTGCTCATTACAGCCATCTCCAAGAAATAAAATATTCCAGTATTTAAAATTCTCTCAATTGGTAATAGGACTTTACTGAAATCCCCCTACACACACTTTTTTTTTTGAGACAGCGCCTCAAGCTGTCCCCTAGGTAGAGTGCCGTGGCATCACAGCTCACAGCAACCTCCAACTCCTGGGCTCAAGCAAGTCTCCTGCCTCAGCCTCCCAAGTAGCTGGGACCACAGGCCCCCATCACAATGCCTGGCTATTTTTTGGTTGCAGCCATCATTGTTTTTTGGCGGGCCTGGGCTGGATTTGAACCCGCCACCTTAGGTGTATGTGGCTGGCACCTTAGTTGCTTGAGCCACAGGGGCCAAACCTGAAATGCCCCTTAACAGAGACAAGCATTTATAAATAAAATGGCCATGAAAATGAAAAGTACCATTAGAATGTTTTCTACATAAACTATTTTACAAATTTACAATAATTCCCCAAGACTGATGATAATATCCTCATTTTACAGGTCAGCACTTTAAGACTCAGATCAGTTAAGTTGGCTTGTCCAAGGTCCCATAATTGGTAAGCGATGGAGGAAGATTTAAACACAAGTGTGTCTGGCTTCAAAGCCCATGCTTCTTGTTGTTGTTGTTGTTACAGAATTGTGTTATATCTCCCAAAGTTCCTCAATATCTTACATTAGCTTTAGTGTTGAGACCTAATGAACACAGGGGAGCATTAGACCTATTCAAAAAATTTTAAGCCATAGTAACTGAGAAAAGACCAGAGTTGCCATCATGATGACATTTAAAAAAACAGACATTTCAAAGAAGGAAACTTAAGAGTGCTTATCTCTCATAAAGTTCCAAGACTGAAAAAAGCCTTAAGACAGAGAAAGGATGTTATTATATTCTTAAGAAGAAGTAACAGATAGGGCCAGAAAAGGCATTAAAAATAAGTGGGGGAGTGGGTACAGTTGCTTATAATTTCAATCCCAGCACTTTAGGAGGCCGAGGCAGGAGGGCTGCTTGAGCACAGGAATTTGAGGCCAGGCTGACAACATAGCAACCCCTTATATCTACAAAAACCAAAATAACTAAGTAAATAAATAAATAAAGGGGGGGGTAAGCTTCTTACGTAATAAACTAGACTAGAAGAACAGTCTTTACTGACCTCAGCGGGGTTTTTCCCCCAACAGTCCCTATCGCAAAGGACTCAAATGACACTCTGCTCAGCTGGCAGGAAGTTATCAAACCACCTTTCTAAGCATCCAAACTCCCAGGTTCCTCCAAAAAGTCCACATATACCAGCAAAGGTACAACAGGACTAATCAGACAGTATTCACTCACTTTCCCTGTCTGTACCAGGCGAACAGAAGCAGAGGGGTACGGACAAGGCTAATGGGACAGATGGACGTATTTCCTCAGCCCATCGCCAGAATCCTCTGACCTTCCAGTCAGTTGGTTCCAGGACTCTGGAATGAACAACGAAAATCTCAGACTTACAAAATGATTCACTTTCTGCTCTGCTGACAACAGCTAAGGAAGGAAATGAGTTAAAAGACTCCTGGGTGAACAGCTCAACTACAACTTGGACTTTACCAAGCAAACACAAACAACGTAACCTAACTGTACCCTCATATTAATCTGAAATCTTAAAAAGTTTAGAATTTCAAAACAAACCGGTTGGAATATCTCCCCCATCGCACCTCCAAGCCACGTTAATTACTTTCCACTAACACTGAGTTGTCAGGAACAGAATCAGCCCGGTTAACTTTCTCAACCTTCCTCCGTCTGCACCTTGTTACCCTATAATGTTCCATGTTTATAGAGATAGGAGACTCCAGCTGCTCTAGCCTGACAGAACTTAATTTACATGTGGCCTTCATTAAGAATGAGAGTCAGAATCATTGAGACCAAATGGAAAAGCTGGACTGCTGGGGGTTATGAAAAATTCAAATGGCATTTTCCCTTTTATCTGACAATTCTTATTAAGGAGACAGATGTCAACCCCAAACACATAAACCTTAAATGGGAAGGACGTGATTAAAATTCCATAGTGCAGGATGACGGCCCAAGAGACGCTGACCAACACTGGTCCTAGTACAGCTCTTCTGGCTTCAGACAGAAGACGGACCTCCACACACTGCCCAGACTCTGACATCCGATTCTAGGCTAAGGACACGCAAAACTTGAATGACAGCAATACTGAAGTGAGTGGTCAGCTCTGACTCACCCCTCATAGCCAATCCGTCTCAGTGACCTCTTGGTATTAATTATCCTCTAAAGCTCTCCGGAACCCATCTCCTCTGCATACCACAGTGCCTAATTTAGGTCTCATTAGTTCTCACCTGGAGTACTGTGACAAACTCTTATTGGGTCATCCCAAGTATTCAAAAAATATGTATTTAGCACTATTATACATCAGCCATTTGATGAGGGATAGGAGTACAGCAATGGGCGAAATGGATAGGGCTGCCCTCCTCCTTTAAATCACAGTGGCTGACGGAGGAAAGCGTTATATAAATCATCATACTGAGATAGCATTACAGTTCATGAAAAATACAATGAAGCAAAATGAAGCGGGCACTGACAGGAGACTTCCTGTTTATTCCAGCCTCAGGAAAGGTATTTTTTAAAAAGCAACAATAACATGGAGATGAAATGATCAGGAAGAACAGGCAGTGAGTGAGCAGAGGGAAGAATATTCTGTGCAGAGCGGGTGACGCTGTCAAGACCAGGAGTCAACAAACTTCTTCTATGCAAGTCTAGATGGCCTAGTGTTCTGCTGGGAGGACACAGAGCCTTTGTCTCTGAGTAATGCAAAAACATCCATACACAATATATAAAAAAATCAGTGTGGTTGGAGTCCAGTAAAACATTATTTATAGGCACTGAAATTTTAATTTCATATGATTTTCACAAGTGACAAGGTATTCTTCACTTTTTTATTATTTTTTTGGACACAGACTGCCATGGCATCAAAGCTCACAGCAATCTCAAACTCTTGGACTTGAGCAATCCTCTTGCCTCAGCCTCCTGAGTAGCTGGGACTACAGGTGCCCATCACTACACTGAACTAGATTTGTATTTTTAGCAGAGATGGGGTCTTTCTCAAGCTGAGCTAGAGCTGCTGAGCTCAAGGGATCCACCCGCCTCAGCCTCCCAGAGTTCTAGGATTACAGGCATGAGCCGCAGTGCCTGGAAAATGTAAAGGCCATTCTTAGCTCCTAAGCCATCCACTAACAGGCAGCAGACAACATTCGGCTGAGGGGTGAGGCCAACCCCTGGCCAAGATCTAAGTGGATCCCTGAGAGTGGGTGAGAGTGAGCCGGGAGGTGAAAAACACATCACAGGGGAGGTGGGGTGAGTGACATCACCGTCTCCGGGCCATCTCACAAACGCTCCAGAGTCGCTCTCTAGAACATGCGTCCTGTCTTCTCTGCTACACAAAAACTCCACTCCTATCTTAGGCTCATGTCAAACTACCCCTGGGAAACTACTGATTTTCTCCCACAGTATTTCTATAGCACAATGCTTAGCCCATCTTCTGCTCGCTCTGTTTCGAAACCTGTCTCCCTCCACCAGCCTGTTCTTCTGCTCTCCTACCTCTGTCCCCAGGCAATGCTGTGCCGCTACTCCAGGGTAAGGTAGAGTCCGTGCTGTCCCAGTTCCCAAAACTCTGTTTGGACTTCACAAATTAAGGAATGAACAGAAAGTAAATAAATGACAGTTCGAAGAACTTAGAACACAAAACCTCCTGCTTTCATTCTGAACGTGCACTTGAGCAGCTTCTGCTGCAGTATTAAAAGGAAGGTGCCGTGTCCTCATTCTCTGTAAGTGGGAGCCTGTCAGGTGCAAGAGCAGGAGTCTTTGGGATTAAAAGTGATGTAACAAGTCTCCAGACCAGCAAAGGGTTGGAAATGCAAATTTGCAGATTCTCATTCCCTGCCCAGGGACTGAGCTCAGAACCTGCAGCTTAAGGAGATCTCCAGGTGATTCATTTACAAATGAAAATTGAGAAGCATCACAGCGGTCATGGCCAGGCTGGAAGGAGTTAAGGAGAAGATGCTAAAACTGATTTTAAAAGTCTTTCTCATTCTGAATTTGCAATCATGCTAAAACCAAAGGGATTCTTAGCAGGAATCCTCCTGTGCTTACTCCCTGAAGAAACTCAAATGGGTTGGAGGCTTAACCTGCACGTAAATACACAGAGAGCCAATGTTTAGAAACTTAGATAATTCTGAAAGGGAATTGATTTTTTAAAAAATAAATTAATTAATAGAAGATGCTCTTAGAAGGTCACAGCCGCTGCTGTGTCATCTATAACTTAACTATTTCCTATGGGCTTTGCTTAGTATGGTTTGATCTCAGGGGCAAGACCCTGAGAGGGCCCTGCCAGATGTACACTTAGGTCTCCTGGGACATGCAGCTTGACAGGGTCTCACTCTGGCTCACACTGGTTTTGAATGCCTGAGCTCAGGCAGTCCGCCTGCCTCGGCCTCCGAGAGGGCTAGGACTGCATTGGACTCAGAAGATACTGGTTTATGACTGGAGACGGCCACATCAATCAAAGACTTGGAAACTCAAGTGCAGGTGAGATGAGAAAGGGTCACCCTAAAATGTCAACAAGGCCAAAAAGGAATAATGTGGGGCTAAGAGTACATAGGAAAGGAAGGCTCTGGTCAGAAGACGTGGATTTAAATCCCAGCCCTGCTGCTTCCCAGTTGGAATGGTAGTTAACCTCTCTGAACTTCAGTAGAATACTGGATAGTAAAAGAATTGATTTGGGAGTTAGGCAGTCTTAGGTTCAAATCCTGACTTAGTCTAGTACTTACTGTGTCACTTTGGGTGAGTTACTTTACTCTCTGGCCTTGCAGGTACTAAATAAAGGCCCTACTGATGAAGTGACAACCCTCTGTCCAGTCCACCTCACTTAGTACAACTCTGTTGTCTTGGTTTTTTTCTATGTTGACAAGAAAATGGTAATATGTCCAACATATTTCCTTTCTTGCAATAAAGTTTAGCCTGGCCTAAACACCATCACTGCCCTCTTTCCCCAAGTTGCCTGCTTCAGAGAAGAATTTTTTTTTTTAATTTTTATATTTATTTGTGAGACAAAGTCTCACTCAGTCACCCTAGGGTAGAGTGCTGTGGCATCACAGTTCATAGCAACCTCAATCTCTTGGGCTCACGCAATCTTCTTGCCTGAGCCTCCTGAGTAGCAGGAACTATAGGCGCTTACCAAAATGCATGGATAGTTTTCCTATATTTAGTAGAGACAGGGGTCTCACTCTTGCTCAGACTGGTCTTGAACTCCTGAGCTCAGGCAACCCACCCGCTGCAGTCTCCTAGAAAGGTAGGATAACAAGTGTGAGCCACCATGCCAGATGCAAGATTTTATAGCAGTAATGCATGACATGATGGAATGAGCTGGGATTTAGACCCAGCAGACATTGTTTTAAATTCTGGCCCTATTATCTCTTTGAGAAAGCCAGATGCCTCTCTCTCAGCCTCAGTTTCCCATGCTGTCTACCAGGCAGAGTTTGATAGGATAAAATCAGTGGATGGGAATACAACCCAAAGCAGAGTGTGGACGCTGGCAAAGCAGTTCTGTATTCCAATTTGTGTCTCAGTGTGAATTCAAGTCAGGTTTTTAGAATGACCTAATCCAACTCTCTGTGAATGGAAAAAGTGAGGCCTGAGATGAGAAGGGCTTTTCCCAAAGCACACAATTAGAGTCACAATAGAGTTGGAAGATCCTTAAAAACTCCTAAGAAATTTGTGTTTTCAAACTCTTAGCAACCACAGAAGCCCTTCTGCAGACCAAAACTTACACAACAGCTGAATATAGAAAACAGACACAAGGCAAGACTGCTTGATGGAGAAGCCGTTTCTTCTTACCCCTCTCCTGCCCCACGGTGGCAATCGTAGGGCACCTTCTTAGCTACCCCTAAGCTCCCTCATCTCCATGCACAATTTGAGCAACAGAAGGCTCAGCCCGCCTGAAACCTCAGAGCCAGTGAGGGAATCACAGCAGCGCTTGCTCTCAGATGGAGTCTCTAGTCACCAGACCACCAACGGGTTTTTAAGTCCCTGAGGTTCCCAAAGGACCTGAACTTTCTCACACATCCATCTCTAACGGGAACCATGAAGTTGACATCACCGTTCTCTGCACTTCATAAAGGAGTCCTAATATCTGGAAATGGGAACCACCTGCAAGAGGTTTGACCGGAGGTGGCCACATCATTCAAGGACCTGGAAACTCAGTGCAGGTGAGACGAGAAACGGACACCCTAAAATGTTAACAAGGCCAAAGAGGAATAATGTGGGGCTAAGAGTATATAGGAAAGGCAGCCTCTGGTCAGAAGACCTGGATTTAAATCCCAGCTCTGCTGCTTCCCAGTTGGAATGGTAATTAACCTCTCTGAACTTCAGTAGAGCACTGGATATTAAAACAACTGATTTTGGAGTTAGCCAGTCTTAGGTTCAAATCCCAACTTAGTCAAGTACTTACGGTGTCCCTTTGGGTGAGTTAGTTTACTCTTGGAGCTTTAGTTTCCTTGTCAACAAAATAGAGACCTTTAAGCGAACAAACAAAAAACCCTACTTCATAGTGTCCCTGTTAACATTCAAAGAGATAAAATACTTATCCCAAGGCCTGGCATGAACCAGCACACAGAAAGGGGTGTGATCTAACTGCAACCCGACCAATAAAACAGGATCGACCTTCTTCCTAGAGTTGCAGACTCTGTGAAGGGTGACGGACTTTAGCAGGCTGCTTGGCACATGCAGACTCACCATCTAAGAACCCCTCAGAATCCTCGGCCTCCTCTCTTCCATCACTCCCATGCACTCACCTCTTTCAACCACAGCAGCTTCGGGGCCTGCATTTCCACCGACATCACGCCCCCGATGTACCGAAGGACACTGTGCCGGGTGGCGTTTATCCTGTGGACCTGACTGACAGCTCGGTGGTCCAGCCACATGATGATATTTCGATGAGAATCCCCTAGCGGAAAGGAAAGATAAGGATGGACATGAATTGGGGCCTTCAAAGTCAAGGAAACAATTACAGATTCCCAAAGCAAAATGCTGTGTAATTTCTGTAATTTCTTGTACCAAGTAGGAGCACAGGGAGAGGACATCAGCCAGGCCAATGAGTGCTCAGTGCCTAAACCGTGGATTCCCCTGCCAGGGGTGTGTTCCCCAGGATTGAGGATCTAGGTGATAACCAGCCAACATCTACCAATTAGTTATGGTTTCATTCACTCTCTCTTAACTTCTTCCCCTTCTTTTCTATCCCTTCAGTTCTAAGAAAATCTTCTGGGCACACATTCGGGAAAAGAGCCTGTGAATTAAGACTGAGACAATACTTCATCTGTCAAAGATGTCTCCCTCAAACAGGGACATTTACCTTGAGAAATAATAGCACATCTAATAGCTACACAATAGCATTTATCTGCATCTATTCTCAGTTCTTCTGGGAATTTCAATTAAGATTAGATCATTTAAGTGTTTTGGAGGTTTGGTTTGGTTTTGAGACAGTGTCAGTTTGTGACCCTCAGTAGACTACCATAGCATCAGAGCTCACAGCAACCTCAAACACTTGGGCTCAAGCAATCCTCTTGCCTCAGCCTCCCAAGCAGCTGGACTACAGGTGCCCACCACAATGCCCGGCTATTTTTAGAGACAGAGACTCACTCTAGCTCAGGCTGCTCTCCAACTCCTGAGCTCAGCCAATCTGCCCACCTTGGCCTTTCAGAGTGCTAGGATTACAGGTGTGAGCCATCGCACCAGACCTAAGTGTTTTTGTTTTTTTTTTTTTATTTCAGAACACGTTTTGTTGATGTGCTTTGTTTTTATACAGATGGAGTCAAAGTTATAAGTGTTCTTTTCCTCATCTGCTTGGTTTTTTTTTCCTTGGAACAGAGAACACTTAAGTTTAGGGGTTAAGCAGACCTAACTGACTCTCTAAGTTACAGGTGGAGATACTCTCAGAAAGGTACTAAATGAAAGATTGTGCACTGGAAGATACGGCAAGCCCTTCCCACAGAGGAGGTCCTTAGGGGCAGTGAGTTGTAAGAGCAGAATTTAAAGCCAGTTGGAAAAGGAGCACCCTCCCATCCCCTGCCTCTAGCACCCAGCACACACATGGCAACTGCCCCCTCTTCCTCCAGCCTCTGCTAACCTGGCGCATACTGACGGGAAGCCAGTGAGCCTTTCACAGCCCTCTGACTCTTCTGATGGCAGGATGCAGAGAATAACAGTGATCAGAGATGACTGGAGAAAAGGCAAAAGGGCACCCAGCAGTCACTGAGCCCGGCGTTTTCACACATTATTTTATTTAATGGCAAAACAACCGCATACAACAGGCTCGCTAAGAGGGCGTGTTTATGTTAGCCCTGAGCAGAACACTTTATACACGTTATGTCATTTAATCCTCAAAATAATCTTCCGATATGGGTATTTCTACCCCCATTTCTCAACGACAGATTCCTGAGGGCGAAGACATGTTCAAGGTCTCCCAGCTGAGGAATGGGAAAAGTGCCTTCTAGAACCAGATCTGCAGAGAAGAAACAAATTGATAACCGGAATAAACTAGAGTTACACATACTAACATGGCTGCGGACACCAGCTGAGATGTTTCAAAACGCAAAGTCATCCTCCCTCCATACCTGTGGGTCCCCCATCCACGGATTCAACCAACCCAACTGTGGATGGAAAATATTTTTAGAAAAACAAACAAGCAAGTGGTTGGATTACATCTGTACTGAACATGGTATAAACTTTTCTTGCCATTATCCCCTAAATTATACTGTGTTTCACTTATTTATATAGCACTGACATTGTATTATAAGTAATCTAGAGACGACTTAAAGCATAAGGGAGAGTATGTGCAGGTTATATGTAAACACTACACCATTTCACAGAAGAGACCTGCGCATCCTTGGGCTCTAGCATCGGAGGGAGGTCCTGGAATTAATCCCCCACGGATAATAAGTGACAACTGTATATTGTTTGTTGTTGTGGGTGTCCACATATATAGTAAAAGCACACACACAAAAAGGCTTTATGAACAGCAGAATGGTTACCTGCAGGAGGTGGAAGGGGAAGGATGGGCTGAAGTTACAAATACTTCTTAAAAAGGAAAAAAAAAGATCTGAGGCAGGGCGGTGCCTGTGGCTCAAAGGAGTAGGGCGCCAGCCTCATAAACCGGACGTGAGGGGTTCAAACCCGGCTCCAGCCAAAAACTATAAAAAATAAATTAATTAAATAAAATAAAAGATCTGATAAAGTTTATTGTTTATCCTCCATGTAGGTAGATAGGAGCCTATTTTACTTTCTTTACTCCCCTATATCTTTGAAAAGAATTTTTTATACTAAAACTTTTATAAAAGCCAACCTACGAAGATATCTAAATAAGGTCATCGGCATAACAGGGCAAG
Source organism: Galagoides demidoff (assembly GCA_963574575.1). Classification (NCBI taxonomy): domain Eukaryota; kingdom Metazoa; phylum Chordata; class Mammalia; order Primates; family Galagidae; genus Galagoides; species Galagoides demidoff. Next base: position 8,227 of record CAUYQV010151192.1, on the reverse strand, counting down.
GGCTCTGTCACTGGCTTGGGTAAATGGAAAGACTTCAAGTCTAACAAAAGCTCTAAAAACAATGGCAATGTCTTGCGAATAAGACAAAGTACATGAGACCTTCCCCAGGCTGATATCAGAAACTAATTTTTTAAACAGCAGAGTGGTTTTACTGTATAACAGAATTGCCCAAAGCTTTGGTGCTCAAAACCAGTAGCATACGAGAATCACTTGGGTAACTTCTAAAAAGACTGATGTCCAGGTCCTATTCTAGAACCATCATTGACTCAGGAGGTGGGTGTGAGCACCTGCATACACCTGCACGTGTGTGTGGATGGTGCTGGGGGGGATAATCTCAGTGTTGTTTCTGAACTATTATACAGAATGTATCTACAGTTGCTTCAATGCAGAATCACAGGTTGCAAAACTTCTACCTACAGTAAAAACAGACCCATCAGCTGCTCCTGCCTCTACATAAAGGGCCCTTGAAACATTGTAGCCAGAACATACAATGAAAATCATACAGAATCCTGTATCCCAGCACTCTGGGAGGCCAAGGAGAGTGAATCACTTGAGCTCAGGAGTTTGAGACCAGCCTGAGCAAGATTGAGACCAACCCCACCTCTACTAAAAATAGAAAAAAATAGGTGGGCCTTGTGGCCGGTGCCTGTAGTTCCAGCTACTTGGGAGGCTGAGGCAGAAGGATGTCTTAAGCCTAAGAGTTCGAGGTTGCTGTGAGCTATGATGCCACAGCACTCTACCTAGGGTGACAGAGGGAGACTCTAAATTGTACAGAATCACTCACTTTATTGTATTTATTAGAATTATTAATGAACAATTTTCACTTCAGAAAAAAACCTGAGAAGTTACACATTTCTTCAGTTCCTAAAGAAGACTGAAAATAAACAACTCAACGGAAAACTCGTGTAATCTCTTACTGGGCACCTTACTAGGCAGGCAGTCCTGGGTCCTGGGCTGCCCAGAAGCACGTATGTCTGCCTTGCAGGAACACGTGCGGTGTGTGCTGACTGACTGCCAGAACGGAAGAACCACGTACAAGAGGGCAGTGGAGGAGCAAAGGGAAGACCTGTTAGCTGAGCCTGAGGCTGTACACACAGCTTCCAAAAGGCAGGAAAGCTTTATTTACTTCTGCAAGTCGCTGGTGAAGAAGAGAGAGGGAATGAGTCCTGCACAGCAGAGACAGCAGGTGACACAGGGCACAGGCCAAGAAGACGTCATCCTTTAGGATAACTGGAAATGGAATTGGAGCTACCTCAGTTTCTCCAGGGTAAATCTTTTGAACACTTCACTAAGATGTGGTCCAAGAATAGTAGTAGAGGGGAGAAAATTACTACAAATCAGCCAAAAACATCTAAATGTTATGGTTCTGGTGCACAGAGGAGCCCAGGTCTTAACTTCTTCTCCCAACCCCAGTTATCACTTTGGTTCCTCCCCCTCCCAACGGCTCCCCTGGCTGGGCTGACACCACAGAGTGGGCTCTGAGCTCCCTGGGCTGCTGCAGGGGCAGGAGAGCACCCAGAGTCTGCACTGATGTCCACCTGGCACTGCTATGATCTTCAGGGAACAAAGAAGAATCAAACGAGTAAAGACAGACGAGGATGAAACTGGTTTATCACACGGTGACGCTTATTACTCCTAAACTATTCTGCTTAAACCAGCCAGTTTCTGTTTTTCATGTTTTGGGTTAACATCTAACAATGGCAGTGCTCCTACCTGTCTGGTTTGGTTCTAATGGTGACTGGGGTCATCTGTAACCTCCCCGATCCCACTCCCTGCTCCTCACAATCACCCCCATTGACCAAGCAGGCCTGGGTCACTGCCACACAGGGAGAGGCGGTCCTTAGACATGCTTTATAGCACCTTTAGATTCTAATTTCATTTTCTAGCACAGCATAACCTATTTCAGATAAGATCTAACCTTCATACAATCTGTTGAAAGGTAAGAAACTGATGAGGGCACCTGCAGCTGGATGCATGTGATGAACGGGCACAGTTTACCCTTTTCGGTGGAGCACAGTTATTTCAACACTTATAATTAGGGCTGTAACTGAGCTACCCTCTCAATAGAGGGCCTGTTAACAGGAGGCCATTGCTCCTACAATGAAAACAAAGATAGCATCGGAGCTGTCCTCTCCCACTTCAAGCTGCTGTTCCTAGTATTTTAACTGTCCATTCATCTCTGCCCCGTGAGTCTCCACGTACCAAAATTTCCAAGGAAACATTTTAAAATTATCAATGTCCTAGCCCTACCCAAGCCAATTGAATACAAATGTTGGGGATAAAGCCAATGAATTGGTAATTTTTTAAACTACCAATTAAATGTTATAATTCATGACTTTCAATTAAAAGTTATTTCTACTTTGAGACAGAATCTCATTCTGTTGCCCAGGTCATGGCATCAGCCTAGCTCACAGCAACCTCAAACCTCTGGGCTGAAGAGATCCTCCTGCCTCAGTCTCCAGAGTAGCTGAGACTACAGGCACCCACCACAATGACTGACTAATTATGCATATTTTTAGTAGAGATGGGGGGGGGTGGTTCTCACTCTTGTTCAGACTGTTCTTGAACTCCTGACCTCAAGCAATTCACCCTCCTCGGCCTCCCAGAGTGCTAGGATTAGAGGTGTGAGCCACTGGGCCTAGCCTGAAGTACTGATTTTTAAAAAAGATCTCTAGATGACGCTAACACACAATCAGAGGGGGGAAACAAACATACACTTCAGTTGATCAGATGGTACAGATGCCGTGAAACAGGACTCCTGACATCTAAAGTCCCACCCTAATCGGGCTCTCTACAGGGGCTTTACGGAGCCAAGTATCTTCCTAACCCCTATCCCTGCCAGCCACCCCATTCATACCAACTGCTCTTTAAGCTTCTAACTTCTGAGACATGATCCCTGTCCTCCATGTGCCACTTCTAACTCTCACTATCACTGGCAAGAGGCACCTGACCCACAGCATCCCCAACAGACAAACGCTGGACCTCTACTTATGTAAAGCCAATAAAGGAAGCCCCAAAGGCGCCGAATCCCTGCCGGGCACACCTTGTCATCTGTCAGAGACAGGTGCTGCCACTGAGCTGAGTCTGACTGCTCAACACCACTTCTCTGGACTCTGAGACTGAGGCTGCCCTGCCTGGGCCAGAATAATACCAATGGGGTGAGCAAATGGCCACTGAGAATCAGGGCCACTCAGATTCATCTTGGAAGCCCCAGCACTTCCTAAGGCAGACCTTGGCATATCGTAGCTGTTAATAAACGTGGCAAGAAGTAAGGGGTGGGGCGGAGTGTGTGTGTAAGTTATCATCACCACTGTGCTCTGATCACTCATCTGCTTACACACCTTTTCAGCACAGGTCATTTATATGATAATAATCACCATTTGTGCATCAGGGCCACGGAAGTTAGTGGGACATATTCTCTTCACTTGAAAAATTCAAAATCTGATCAAAGATTCTTTTTGAGCATTTTCAGTGTTAGGCTCTCACTTAATTCTCACGGCAAAGCTATTGCTTCAGGACTCCAGTTCTTTCAGAGGAGGAAACAGTGACACGCAGGCTTAAGGGACTCACCTGAGGTGTCACAGCTCGGCAACAGCAGAACTGCAAGCCAGTCCCTGCCTGGCTCCAGCTCTGTTGTGTCCAAGTGTGCTCTACCATGTCACAGCCAATAGTTAAGAAAGGTGCTGCTACTTCAGGGTCCAGAACTAAGGTTCTTAAACAGAATCTAGCACCAAACATGTTTGCAATGGTTGCTATCTTGGCAATAGCTGGATGACAATGCCTAGAGTCACCCCCTTTTAGATAGGGCTGTAATCTCCAGTGCACCGCAGGCTCCATCACTCCCTAATGTCTTCCACCCATTACAAGGTTAAACACTGACTGAAATTTATCTTTGCACATGTGCTTTTGTTGTTCTCAAACCTAACTCATTTTACTCACTTGAATCACCTACCTGACGACTGCAGAATGAACACAAGCCTGCTGCTAGCATTTCTGGCTAAAGTGCCCCAGAGAGACATGACCTTACCTGCCCTGAACTATCTCGAGGACAGGCCCAAGTGGCGCTTTACATTTCTGTAGTCACAATGTCTGTTAGAACATGATCAAATGTGAACAACTTTTGGTCTGACCATTGAAAAGAGAGAAGCAATCTGCTTCTACTTCTATGGGATACACAGGTCATGATGAACGTTCTGAAACAGGCTGTGTGATGGTCCATCATTTCACTTCCTAGAAACACAGCTGACGTGTTTCTGTTTTGACTCACCCATGCACATGGCATCTTAGTCAGCTTACAGGTGTTGCTGTGAAGGCTTCATTTGTTTCTGTCCTCACGGATTTTACATTTCTTAATTTTTGTGTATCTCAAAACTTTCATAATGACCTATGTACATGGTCCTATCTACCTTGTTCCACATCCTTTATAAGGACTTGTCTCGCCCATTCAAATGAACATGGACTAGGCATTTCACACACACAGCGGCTGCAGGCTCTGCCTTCCCAGAAACATCCAAACCACCTGTCTGCTTCCTGGCTACTCACTCCGAGCTAATGACCCTGTGTCTCCCATCATCAGGCTCTCTGCTGTGGCTCCTGTGCTTTGTGAAGTCATGTCTCCCCTAACCCAGCTCCAACACCACCACACTCATGCCAGCTACTGTCCAGTGTTTTCACTTCTGGGACACGATTTCTGCCCCCTTCCCTCTACCTCTGAACCTCACTGTCAGAGGCAAGAAATGCCTGACCAAGTTCTACCTGGATTCTCTGAATCCATCAACTAAGTCTGCCCCAGCCAGTCTCTCATCACCAGGGAAAGGAAGAGGAAGGGTCCTACCTTCATGGTTCACTGGAAGGGGGCGAAACTGCTTATCCAGGACAACCAGAGAACACGTGGCATCAAACCCAAGTCCTCGGATTTGGTTTAAATCAATCCCTTGTACAACTTTCTGTTTTAAAACAAACAAAAGCACAAATCAGAACACCAGGGTTTGAAATGCTGATGGACAAATTACGACTAGAATAAATCACAAAAAAGAAAAAAGATTATAACATTAAACAGATAAAAGTTATGATCACTAAAATACCAAACGATCCTAAAAATTAATAAGAAAATAATCACCAATTGAAAATTAAGCAAAGGACCCAAAAAGTCACCTTATAAAATAAAAAGAAATGGTCGAAGAGCATATGATAATATTCTCAACTACAGTTAGGTAAGTGCAAATAAAAATATACCAAAAGTTTTGCTTTTCATATGGCAAAAATGTAAAAGATTAGTAGTGTAAGTTGCTATCTCTTATCCAAAATGCTTGGGACCAGAATGTTTTAGATTTCAGAAATTTTGGATTTTGGAATATTTGCCTATACATAATGAGATATCTTGAAGATTGAAACTAAGTCTAAATAGGAGATTCATTTATGTTTCATATACACTCTACATACATAGCCTGATGGTAATGTTCTAGAATATTTTTAATAATTTTGCACATGAAACAAAGTTTTGTACACTGAACCATCAGAAAGCAAGTGTGTTCCTGTCTCAGTCACCCATGTGGCATCACGATGGGGCCCAAAAAGTGCTACTTTTGATGCCACTGTGAACGGAATGATTTTCTTAATTTCGTTTTTGCTATGTAGTTGCTAGTACAATTGACTTTCTGTGTTAATCTTGCATCCCATATAATCTAATAAACTTTCTCATTAGTTCTGGCATCTCTTCTTTTGTAGATCTTTTCTCATTCTTTTGTGTTTAGCCAGACTGAGGTGTCAACTTCACTGGATTGAGGGACGGCTGCGTGGCTGGTAAAGCATCGTTTCTGGTTCTGCCTGTGACAGTGTTTCTAGAGAATGACACGTATGTCAGTCTCCTGGGAGAGGAAGACCCACCCTCAGGGTGGGCAGATGCCATCTAGTCAGCTGCAGGGCCGTGAGAACAAGGCAGACAGAAGAAGGGAGTATCAGCTTGTTTAGCATCTCCACTCTCTCCCTTCTAGGGCAGGACGCCTTTTCCTGCTATTCCTGGACATCAGAGTCTGGATTCTTTGGCCTTTGTACTCTGGGACTTGCACCAATAGCCTGTGGGGGTTTTCAGCCCTTTGGTCTCAGACTAGGGGCTGTGCTCTCAGCTTCCCTAACTTTTGAGGCTTTTAGACCCAGACTCTGAAAAGCTCCTGCCTCCCTAGGAACCATGCTGCAGGCTTCTCTCACTCTCCAGCCTGCGGACGGCCTGGCGTGGGTCTTTACCTCTAAGAGCGTGAGCCAATCATCCCCCATCATACGCGTCTCCTGCTGATTCCATCCCTCTGGAGAACTCTGACTAATACGCTCAGGAATGAATTTCTCAAAGTAAATTCAGAACCTTTACCCTGAAAACTACCAAATATTGCTACAAAAAGCTACCAATGGTAGAAATATACCATACTCATAAAATGGAAATACGCCATTGTTAAGATGGCAATCTCTTCAAATTAATCTATAGATCTGCACAATTTCTCTTAAAATCCTAGTAGATTTTATTTACTTATTTTTTTGGTGGACACCCATGAGCTATTCCTAACATGTATACAGAAATGCGAAGGTCACAGAAGGGCCTATACACTTTTGAAAAAAGATGAACAAACTTAGAAGACTCATGCCACCTGATTTAACAATTTACTATACAACTAGCATTACCAAGTCAATGTAGTGTTGGCATAAGGATAAATGTATAAATCAATAGAACAGAATAGAATATAAGGAACAAACCAAAACATTTATGGACAATTGGTTTTTGATAAAAGTGCCAAGACAATTCAGTGGGGAAAAGAGAGACTATTTGTGCTGTTAGAACTAAATAACTACATTAAAAAAAAAAAAAGAACTTTAACTCTTAACTCAGACTCCCTGTACAGAAATTAACTCAAATTGTATCATATTCCTAAATGTAAAAATTAAAACTATAAAATCTATAGAAAAAAGAGAAGGAAATCTTTATGACTTTGGGTTAGACAAAGATTTCTTAAAACAACTGATAGATTTGACTTCATCAAAATTTTAAAATTCTCCTCTTCAAAAGAAATGATTATAAAATGAAAATATAAGCTATAGACTGGAAGAAAATATTTGCAAATCATACATCTGATCATATACTTACATATAGAATATATGAAGAACTCTTATAAAGAACGCTTACGAAAAACCCCCACACAATTAGAAAAAGGGCAATGACCTAAGGAGACACTGTGCCAAAGATGACATACAAATGACAAACTCCACATCATCAATTACTAAGGAAATGCAAATTGAAATCACAATGAGATACCACCGCACACTTCCTAGAGCAGCGATATTTGACAACTGATGATACCAAGTGTCAGAGAACTGTGGAAAAAGTAGACAACGTAACTGAAGAAAAACTTCAGGTTTTTAAACCTGACTTACCACACAACCCAGCAATTATACTCCTAGGTGTCTACCCAAGAAAAATAAAAATATATGTAAACATGAAGATTTTATGTGAATATTCACAGCAGACCTATTTATAATATCCCCAAGCTGGAAACAAACCAAATATCCACCATAGTCTAACAAAAGGTTAGACAAAGTGTGGTATGTCCATACAATGGAATACTATGCAGGAAGAAAGAGGCAGGAACCACTGGTGTATGTAACAACACAGTCGACCCTTGGAAACACGGGGCTAAATAAAAAGACACAGACACAAGAAAACAAACGTTGTATGATTTCATTCCCACAAAAGTCCCTTTACAGAGCAAATCTAAAGACAGAAGACAGATAAACCGTTACCTATGACTGAGGTTAGAGATTATGCAAACAGATTATTATCTTTAATAATCTAGAGGATTATTGCAAACTTTTAGAGCAATAAAAGTATTCTACAATGGAGTATGGTTGTGACTGCACAAACGTATAAATCCACTAAGACTACACATTCATAGTGGCTAAATTTTATGGTATATTAATGATGCCTTACGCTGTTAAACATTTTTTAAAAAGCTATAAAATAGACATCCATGAGATATTAATAAAGTTAAAAAAAAAAAGAATGTTTCCTCTGAGGGAGGAACCGTAGGTGGAGGAGTTAGATTTTTTTTTTTCCTTTTTTTTTTTTATTAATTGATCTCTGTATACATTGATGCAAACATGGGGTACATTGTGCTGTTTCATATACAATTTGAAACACTTTCATCAAGCTGGTTAACATAAATTTCATGTCATTTGGTTAATC
>CAUYQV010151185.1:0-11038 GCA_963574575.1 Galagoides demidoff | reverse complement strand
CCGAGCCGATTGTAAAGGTTTTGAGCAAGAAACCTCCCAATATTCTAATCAGCAGACCCAACCCCAAAGGAAAAGCCTGGGCCTTTCGTAAAACACTTGCTGAAAGAATATATGATCATTGATTTAGCTTCAAATACATTTACTTGAATGGCTTCCAGAATGAACCAATTTCTAAAATTATGTGACCAGCAACCACACCAAATCCCTCTACAAATTGCTCTGTGGTTATCTGGACCATGAATCTATAGGTTCCTTCTACTTTAATCCAAACTGATGAGCGCTACTGAAAACGTGAGCTCTGCATCTAGAGACATCAGGCGTGGGGTTTGCGCTATCTGTGTTGCCCAGGCAGGAAAAAGTAGACCAGATAGAAAGTGTGAAGCGAGGCCACGTCTGTGCCATGGTGCAGGAGCCCAGCCTGAGTGGAGAAGCCTTGTCCAGCTTTTGTGGTTTTCTCACCTTCACCCAATCTGCTGTTGCTCTGTGAGACAGCCTAGATTTACCTTCCCCGGCATTCAGCATGGTTTATTTTAGTTTTAGGAAATAACTCACTTTCATAGTTACATTGTACCAGATTATGCAAATATTGTATTAAAGGAGGAAATTATGACCCTCACACAGAGGGGCTGGTCCTGCAGCCTGTGGGTATATTTCAATCAGGGTCCTGGGATAATGTGGTCAGTTGGCTCCCAGGGGTGGCTAGGTGGTCCTGGGGTGTCCACCAGGCATAGTGGTGTTAGGGGCAAATCACAGCCTACAGGAGTGACAGGTGTACTTTGGGGTCTCTGGGGGCCATGCTGGCTGTGAATCATGCCCATCCTCTCTGCCTTGCTGGGTGCCCAGCCAGGTTCACAGAGTCGGGATGGGGGTCAACACTCTCTTCACCCTGTCTGTATGGCTAAGCTCCCCAGCCACCCATCTTCTGCCAGCTGGACCTATCCGGGCTTCTCCGTGTCCACGTCGGCTCTGGTTAAGGTAACAGTTTCAACGCACATCTGTGATAGCCTCAGCCTCCTCCTCAAGTGGTTCTGTGCCTTCCTAGTGCTCTTAAGATAAAGATGAAGACCCTTAATGTGGGGGATGCATCAACAGAATGGTGAGGTGTTACGGTGGGTGCCTATAGTGCTAACTACTTGGGAGGCTGAGGCAGGAGAATCACAGTCCATGGCGGGACTCTCTGATGGCTCAGCTGCCATTTCTCTGGCCCTGTACCTGCTCACAGAGCCAGGCCCACAATCCTCCCTGGACTCCTCCGCCCCTCCTCCACCTCCTAGCCAGTGAGCCCTCCCCATCCTGCAGACACTGGCTCAAGCCTTATGCTCCTTCCCCGGGAATGTGGACATTTCTGCCTACTGCAGGTCCTCCGGGACGAAGTCCCTTTCCATCATGGCACCACCCGGTCATGGCTGTAGACACACTTCTGTGGTCTTTAGATTAATTCTGCCATTATCCGTTCATTTGGGGGAATTTACTCTACTTGCTTATATTTGAAACTTCCAATTTTTCTTTCTTTCTTTCTTTCTTTTTTTTTTTTTTTGAGACAGAGACTTACTACATTGCCCTTGGTAGAGTGCCGTGGTGTCACACCTCACAGCAACCTCAAACTCTTGGGCTTAAGTGATTCTCTTGCCTCAGCCTCCCAAGTAGTTAGCACTATGGCACCCACCATAACGCCCCGCCATTTTGTTGTTGTTGTTGTTGTAATTGTCATTGTTGTTTGCAGGCCCAGGCTGGATTTGAACCTGCCAGCTCCGCTGTATATGCCTGGTGTCCTAGCCGCTGAGCTACAGGAGCTGAGCCAAAACTTTCAATTTTTCCTCTGTCAATCTTGGATAAATGAATTATGTTTATTACTTTTAGTAAAAATCTTTGAAGTCTCACTGGTGCCATGCTTTTTTCTTAGACCTTAAAAATAATTCTTAATTCCTGTTTTTGAGCTCTGTTTATTATTTTGAAAGACTCAGTTAAATTTTATGTTCCCTCTTCAAATTTCTTAACTTAGAACTTAAAATTGATTTCTCCTTTGTACATTGAAGTTATATTTCTGAGCTATGTCAGCTCTGGAATTTGCTCAAAGTGCAGTTTTATATTTGCGGTTTGTGGTAATGACTTAGAAAAAACCACAAATTTGATCTACGTTTTTCTTTAATAGATCAATGTACCTTTAATTTCACTAAATACCTACCATGAGATTCACTTCCCACTTTCTCTCTGGGCCTCTTTTTACCACATTTCTCTTTGAGTTTCTTTATCCCAGTTAATGATAAGTAATGCTCTAACGTACTTAGGACTTGGAAATAGAAAATTGTTTGTGTTTAGATAAATCCTGTTGTTTGTAAATATTCCATGGTGACACGTGCCCCTTGGAGAATTTAACTGGTGTGACGTGATGCCTGATGACCATCTGTGTCCCCTTTGTTTCCTCGCCCAGCCCCTGCCCCACGGGCAGCCCCGGCTGTGTTCACTGCGCAGCTTTGCCTTGGGACAGGCACCTGTGCAAAACTGGTTGTTCTGTCTGCGTCCTCGTGCCCCTCAGGTCTGTCTGCGTCCTCGTGCCCCTCTGGTCTGTCTAAGTCCTCGTGCCCCTCTGGTCTGTCTGCATCCTCGTGCCCCTCTGGTCTGTCTGCGACCTCGTGCCCCTCAGGTCCTCCCTGCTCAGTGGCCCACGTTCTCTGTCTGCATCTGTTCCCACCCTTCTAACTGCTGAGCGTGTTCTGAGGTTTCTACTTGGTTTCACCGTTCTGCTGTCACTGGGTGGCTTGGGGCTGTGAGGATGACACTGAGGAGAGGTTGAAGTGACCAGGAGGAGCCGAGCCTGGAAACATCAGATAGAAGGAAGGTCCAGCCGGGGAGCAGCCTCTGCACAGGCTCCAGGCCAAGCAAGGCTGGTGTGTCCAGAGGACAGAAATAAGGCGGTGCTGGCTTTGGTGAACACAGGGCTGTCGGGGGGCCATGGAGGCCAGAAGGGGCCAGCCTTCCCCAGGAGACTGAAAGACGAGATGCTTGGTTCCCACCAGCTACTGTGGATTAGACTCTGCTCAGTTCCCACCAGCTACTGTGAATTAGACTCTGCTTGGTTCCCCAACCGGCTACTGTGGATTAGACTCTGCTCAGTTCCCACCAGCTACTGTGGATTAGACTCTGCTTGGTTCCCCAACTGGCTACTGTGGATTAGACTCTGCTCAGTTCCCACCAGCTACTGTGGATTAGACTCTGCTCAGTTCCCACCAGCTATTGTGGATTAGACTCTGCTCAGTTCCCACCAGCTACTGTGGATTAGACTCTGCTTGGTTCCCCAACCGGCTACTGTGGATTAGACTCTGCTCAGTTCCCCACCAGCTACTGTGGATTAGACTCTGCTTGGTTCCCCAACCGGCTACTGTGGATTAGACTCTGCTAAGTTCCCCACCAGCTACTGTGGATTAGACTCTGCTCAGTTCCCCACCAGCTACTGTGGATTAGACTCTGCTTGGTTCCCCCACCAGCTAGTGTGGATTAGACTCTACTTGGTTCCCCCACCAGCTAGTGTGGATTAGACTCTGCTCAGTCCCCCCACCAGCTAGTGTGGATTAGACTCTGCTTGGTGCCAAGTTTTCTAGAGAGCATGTCTCTCACCCTTACAATTGACTGGCCATTGTCTTCACCATGTTGGTGAGGCAGAGGAAGTGCTGAGTTCAGTCTCTTACCAACAATCACAGGAAATTGGAGCCAGCGTTGGGAGTCCTTTTTTTAAAAAAATTATTCATTTTTTTTGAGACAGTCTCATTCTGACACTCTGGGTACAGTGCCGTGGCATAATCATAGCTCATAGCAACCTCAAACTCTTGGGCTCAAGTGATCCTCTTGCCTTTTCCTCCCAAGAAGCTGGGACTCACAGGCGCTCACACAGCACTTGACTAGTTTTTGTATTTTAGTAGAAATAGGGTTTCACTCTTGCTCAGGCTGGTCTTGAGCTCTGATCTCAAGGGATCCACCTGTCTCAGCTTCCCAGAATGTTGGGATTACAGGTGGGCCACTGCACCTGGCTTCAGAGCTGGGGTTTCAACCAGAAAGATCAAACTCCCAAATCTGGGGATTCCCTCTCTCTCAAGGCACAGCCGACTGCACGGCCCCGCAGCAGGGGTAGGTGAGCGGCCCTGAGGTGCCACCTGCTTTTCCTCCAGAGATGGTTAAAAAAAATCACACAGACATATCTGACGGAAGAAACCCCCAAACTTGTGAAATTAATATTATTCAATGGACATCTGATGATTTAGCATAAACCTAGACAGAAAATAAAGACCAAGGCAGCAGGAGCACGCTGCATGGAGTGCAGTGCAGCCACACACAGGATACAGAGGCTCCCGACACCGTCAGACAGAGAGTGGAGGTAACGACGCACAGTGTGTCCACATCTTAGAACGGAGTGAGAATGCCCAGTGACATCTGGGCTTGGAGTCACACTGTGCATTTGATTAGAGTCTTAGCTTTGAATGACAGTGGGGACCTTGCACCCTGAATCTAGCTGAGCCCCGATAGTGCAAATGCCCAGGTGAGTTTTCCACTCTGCACGTCACAGTGGAAACCTGGAGGAGCACAGCTTGGCTGATAGTGTGAGTGTGATTCCAAAGGATTTTTGTGGAAAGACCTACGCCATTTTCCTCCAGGCCTTCTTTCTCCACATGGGGAGTGTCAGTGGGAGAAAGTTCAGGGAAATCCTCCCAGGACAGGGGGTGAGCCTCCGGGATCTCGCTGGCTCCTTTCCCTCCGCCCCCTTCCACCAAGGCTTTAGACAGCCATGTTGGTGGAGAAGGCCCAAGGTGTGGGATTTTCAAAGCGAAATTCAGAAGAATCAAGAGTGCAGAAGAAACGAAAGGAAGTGGACTGACACTTTCTTCACCATGGTCAGCGTAACATGGCAGCTGATGTGGCCACAGGGCAGCAGATGTCCTGCTCATCTGAGGCCAGCATCATCTTCACCAGCCCAAAAAGTCAGTCCGAGAGCCAGACAGGTCTGGACACCAGGGTGTCACATCACAAACGTCTGTGCATCTTGGGGTGCTTCTGGAATCTCATGAAATGTGCTGAACAAACTTTCCTTCAAGCACTACTGTCCTGGATTATGAAAGCCAGAATAGGATTCTATTTAACTGATTTTTTAGGTTAGAGGTTACAGGTGGAAGCCATAGACTTCTGCCAAATTCAGAAAAGAATAAAAGACACACCTGTAAATATATACTCATAAACACTGGGACACCCAAACTCACCTAGTGAACACTGTATAAAACAGCAAATAAGAGGTTTGACAAGGTGCTCTTCTTAGGGACTCATTTTGGCTGTAAAATTCTACCAACATGAACGGCTAGAAATGGAGGAGCCAGGTGACAGCCACCACGCAGCTGGATTAGCCAAACTGGAGACACGCACACACTCTAAGATGTTTCTCCTGTGAAACAAATCCTGTCATGTTACTAAGATAGTCTAGCTCTAAATCCTGCCCCCTGAGCAAAGACTAAGACGGCAAATCAGGTGGCTACTTTTCCATCCGGCTGAAAGGTCCCCGCCTCTTTGTGTATTTCCCTTTCTCTTCTTGGGCCACGCCCAGCTCCAGCTAAGAGTCCTCTCCAAATGAGCTGGGCCACAGCAGTGGCTTTGGCTCTTGGTAAAAGTGTACAATTTCCCAGTGTTGGGACCCAGAAACCTGTATTTTCGTCACATTTCTCAGGTAATTCCTGTAATTCTGATGATTAGGCAAGTCTGGAAGTTCTGATTTGATTATCGGTAGCCCAATTATATCTATGTCTGGCTTAAATGAAATTATATCTTTCATAAGTGGAGTTGAAGGGCAGTGTGTGAGCAGAGCACTGATCCTCTGGAGTGCTGAAGGAGACGCGCTGTGATTCTTCTGTAATTGTTTCCTCCATGTGGACATCGGCAGTCTGAGCATCTGCGGCTGCACCATTGTTTTCTCAGTCTCCGTGTCCGTTATCTTCGTAGTCCTACCTGCTTCGTTTCTTGGTACATTTTTATCTGTCTGAAATTTTCTCTAAGGTAACAGTCAATTATTACTGGGACCTAATCGGTTTTAGCTCTCTACCTTTCCTTCTTTTTAAATAATTTCTCATCATTTTCCTAATTTGGAGTGGTGTAATTTAAGTCACTATTTTTAGACTTTTAAAATGTTACCTGAAATACTGCACTTGGTACGAGCTTTAGTTATGTTACAGTAAAATGACACTGGTTGGTCTTCGCCAGTCCCCGCTCAGGTATCTAGCTCGCTGGGGAGACGGCTCGAGGGTGATCTTATTGACCAGTTGACTCTGGAAGGTGAAGGCCGAGCATTAAAGATTCCACCGGGGAGGACAGGGGCTGTCTGTGGTCACTGAGATGCGGTGGCAGCACCCCCCTCCCCACTGTGCACCGTGCATGGATTTGCACATCAGGGATCTAAGTGACTTAAATTTTCATTCTTGACAGTCAAATATTCTAGCTACAGAGGTAAGACATGCACAGAAAACATTTTAAAAAATAAAATATTTTTTTTCAGAACAAGATTGCTTATAAATCAGATGAGGAAGATTCCCAAAGTAAAATATTAATCTACCTTAGTTGTTTGTGCCAGATATGTTCTACCTCCTTGCCAACATGGAATTCTCCAGAAGGAATGTCCTTTCCTAAAACATATTTTAATGCGTATATCAAATAAGTCTGTGCACAGTGATAGTCACAGTCTTTCCACATGGATATATTGAAGAATTGCAGCTTGATAAAACAGTATTAACACCAGGTGTCCTCAAACTACGGCCCACGGGGCCACATGCAGCCTGCTGAGGACTTTTATCGGGCCCACCAGGTGTTTTTGCCACCGCTGCCTGTCCTGCTTAGCAGCCGACTTGTCCTGGGGCCCATGGTCCGGCCTTCCAACGGTCTGAGGGACAGTGAACTGGCCCCCTGTTTAAAAAGTTTGAGGCCCCCTAATTAAGACTATTTCCCATTCAAAGAAGGACATAACTTCTAATCACTGACAAGGAACCAAACGTAGTGTCAATGTAGAAAGTAAATGAAGGGAACCTGTGCCCTTGGAGACTGTCAAGGATGTAGGAAATAGGAGGTGACCGATCCTCACCTGTGAGGATCAATGCTATCCCCCCAGACTGGGATTTACTAGAGCGGATCACTCAGACAAACTTAGTCCTACCGAATGTGTGTGCCCTGGTGGAGCAGAATCATCTCTCACCAGCACATCTGCCACTGGGGTGCTGTGTGTGTCACCCACTGTGCAGCCACACTGTGTGCCAGGCTGGGTACAGGGGCACTCACTGTGCAGCCGCACTGCATGCTATGCCAGGCACGGGGGCACTCACTGTGTAGCCACACTGTGCGCCACGCTGAGCACAGGGGCACTCACTGTGTAGCCACACTGTGCACCACGCTGAGCTCGGGGGCACTTGTTGTGCAGCCACACTGCGTGCCACGCCCAGCACGGGGGCACTCACTGTGTAGCCACACTGTGTGCCATGCTCAGCACAGGGGCACTTGCTGTTAAGCCACACTGCGTGCCACACCCAGCATGGGGGCACTCACTGTGCAGCCACACTGTGTGCCATGCTGAGCACGGGGGCACTTGCTGTGCAGCCACACTGTGTGCCACGCCTAGCACGGGAGCACTCACTGTGCAGCCACACTGCATGCCATGCTCGGCACAGAGGAGGTGCAAAGTCAACAGCTGCATGCCCATCTACCTGGTAGATGAGACAGATACAAAAACAAATATAAAAAGGCATACTGTAATCATGATAAAAAAAGGAGGCACAGAGATCGAGGACAGTGTTTTCAGAGCCTCTGCCTCCAAGGGCTCTGCCAGGCACCCTGCCAGCTGCCTTCTCCTTTGTACACCTGTAATGCCAAGGGCAGCCTTCCACGCCAGGCACTGTTGCCACTGAGATCTCACAGAGGAGATGCAGGTGTCCTGGTCAGCCTCGGATGGGTGGTGGAGGGCAAGTCCAGTCCCAGCCGCTGACTCATGGTCCCCTGTCCATGGCATGTGCCTTCCTGATGGTGTGAAGAGGTGGGCAGGGACCCCTGATGCTTCTGTACTGAATGGGGACCCAGGTCACCCCATCAGCGGGAGAGTTAGGACTTGAACTTCCGTCTTCTGTCCCCAAGCCCTGCTCTCCTGAGTACTGAACAAGCCAGGCGGTGGGCAGCTGGCCAGCCACAGGCTGTGCAGGTGGTGACCACCCGCGGTGCTGGGTCAAGGGACTGGGGAAGGGGAGTGGCAACAGGGAGCTGAGAAATCATGTCCTGTCTTTAGAGTCCCCGGACCCCAGGCGTTCTCAGGCTGATCTGAGAGGGCAGCAGCCAAGTCTGCAACTGGGGCCCACAGAAGTTGTGCCCTGGCTGCTGAGGATTCCCCAGCCCCCCATCTGCACCAAAGGGGACGGGTGGTTACGTGGTCTGAGCCGCTGGATCAGCCTGTTTGGACAGAAGGCCCTCCCCCAGAAACCAGCCAGACAGCCAAGAGGTCTTCCCACATGCAGTTTTTAGGAATACCCCATTGGGGGAGGGCTGCAGGGCTTTGTCACAGAGGAGTGGCTTCTGGTCATTTGCACGGAGCAGTGTCTCCCTCACTTAGAGACCAATTCAGGCCCAGCTATTAGCATTTGAATCAGGCAGCCACGCTGTTTTGATTGAAAAGAGAAACCAAGCCTTTGTTGTTGCAATTTAAGGGCTTAAGTAATTTTCTAGCACCCTTTAATCAGTTTGAATAGTTGGGGAAACAGCAATCTGTAGGAAAAGTGTGTTCTGGCCTCGGAAATGCAAATGTGCCCCTGTCCTGGGTTTTCCCATGGGAGCCCTTGATCGGGGCAGCAGCTTCCTGGGATCTGAGGTCTCCCTCTCTGCCCATCTTTTCCAGCAGAGTTTTGTTGAATGTCTTCAAAATATTCTCTTTGTTTAAATTAAACTTACCCAAATAATAATGGAAATACAGAAGGACCGGGCTGAACGGCTGACTGTCAAAGCTGACCCAGCGTGTCCTACACACAAATGGGGCCAAAAGGTGGGCGGTGCTGCAGGTCGAGGGCAGGATCCGAATAACATGAGCTTAACTCTCTGTGAAGTGAAGGTCCCTTCCGGATGGTGGGGGGTTACTTGAAGTAGTTTATCGTATTTAATTTACATGCCGAGGAGAAGACATCCTCGTCACTTTTGTAGCCAATAAAAAATACAAGATTTTAAATTTACAAAGATGGAAGGCCAAATTTTCAAAAATCCCCAGTTTGCCTCTTTCTCCTTCAGTTTGCATTATGTTTTTTTAATTTAATTTTCATTTTAATATTTATTTATTTTTTGAGACAGAGTCTCACTTTGTCACCCTCTGAAGAGAGCTTTGATGTCACAGCTCACAGCAACCTCAGACTCTTGGGCTCAAGTGATTTTCTTGCCTCAGCCTCCCAAGTAGCTGGGACTACAGGCACCCACCACAATGCCCCACTTTTTTTTTTAGAGAAAGGGTCCTGCTCTTGCTTAGGCTGGTCTTGAACCCAAGAGCTCAAGTCATCCACCCACCTCAGCCTCCCAGAGTGCTAAGATTACAGGTGTGAGCCACTGTGCCCAGCTTTTTGTTTAATTTTAAAATTCACAAATAATAATTGTACAGCTTCATGGAGTACATAATAATGTATTGATATGGATAATGTATGGTGACCAGTAGGATGACTATGGTTAACAATTATAAATAGTTCCAAGGAACTAAAGGAAGGATATTGAGGCTCGGCACCCAGACCTTAGCGGTTAGGGCGCTGGCCACATACACTGGGGCTGGTGGATTCAAACCCAGCCTGGGCCTGCTAAACAACAATAACAATAACAACGACAACAACAAAATAGCTGGGTGTTGTGGCAGGTGCCTGTAGTTCCAGCCACTTGGGAGGCTGAGGCAAGAGAATCACTTAAGCCCAAGAGTTTGAGGTTGCTGTGAGCTGTGACACCATAGTACTCTACCAAGGAAGACATAGTAAGACTCTTATTTCAAAAAAAAAGAAAAGAAAAAGGATATTGAACATTCTGGACACAAATGATGGATCTGCTTTTACATTTTCTAAGAATGTGCATAGAGAAATATTCATAACAGTGCAGAGGACTAAGGGCAACCCATCTGAAAAAAAAAAAAAGTCTTTGGAGATGTTGCCTTGTCTGCAGCCAAACCCAGAGTTTATCAGAGTCTGTTGGCTGGGCACACTGATGCTGGAGCAGAAGCCTCAGGTCCTTAGGGGCCCTCTCCACACTTAGGGGCTCTGAAGCTCCCCACCAACCACCCAAGGATAGGGGCCTGCAAAAGGCGGGGGTGGCTGCGAGCTTGCAGGCCCCAGGACAGCAGGGTGTCCAGCGCTCTTTCCCACCCAGCAGGCTGGCCTACAGGTTCCCTCCCAGGGAAGATATTAAAATGAGTGGCTTGGAGATAGGTAACAGGAACATCCCCCCTGCTGCTCTGCTCAGCCTTGCCAAGCTTGGCTACAGCACAAAACCACTCATGGCATTAAAATGCCTTTTCAGAAGGCCTCCAGGTGCACCAAACCACATTTTGTCTGTTAGTCTAGTCAAGAGATTCCTTTCCCCACTCCACTCCATTCCTTACCCACCGCCTCCTCCAGGAAGCCTTCCCAGATATGTCTCCTTTAATTGTTCCCTCCTGCTCAACTGGAGCTTAGCTCTCCCTTCCTTGAGTTATGCTCTTCAGCTGTCTGAGATCCAGAGGGGCCTCTCAGGCAGGTGCCACATCCTCTAATTATTGTGTATCCTCCCATCAGCCTGAGGACTTTCCCAAGGAAGGCATTTTGTCTAACAGCTGTGCCTAGGAATCAGTAAAGGGCTGTGTGCGTTTCTGCCCTGGTGTTTGCGCTGTCACGTGTACAAAGACAAACAGCAGGCAGCTGTGGGGCAGCTGTCTTGTCCTGTCCTGGAGGGGAAGCTCCTAGAGGCCCTACCACCCCCCCTCAGAGCCCCTGGGGGCTCTTCTTCAGCCCACAGCTCACTGGGCAGCATCAGCTCTTACGTC
>CAUYQV010151184.1:0-31896 GCA_963574575.1 Galagoides demidoff | reverse complement strand
GCTGAGCCAGGAATTGTGAACTTGTATTGCTGGGACTGGTGACATGATTCCCACATGCCACCATTTATAGCATCTGGATTTCTGAAGCTGTGTGCACATGTCACTTTTTTTTTTTGAGACAGAGTCTCACTATGTTGCTCTCGGTAGAGTGCTGTGGTGTCACAGCTCACAGCAACCTCAAACTCCTGGGCTCAAGCCATTCTCTTGCCTCAGCCCCCCAAGTAGCTGGAACTACAGGCACCTGCCACAATGCCCAGCTGTTTTTTGTTGCAGTTGTCATTGTTGGTTAGCTGGACCAGGCCAGGTTCAAACCTGCCACGTTTGGTGTATGTGGCTGTCGCCATAACCACTGTGCTACGGACGCTGAGCCACATGTCACTTTTATAATAAAAATGAAACCAGCAAGTATTAAGTTGTTAAAAATCAGAGTAGGTGCAGCATTCATCTTGTACTTTGTTTTATTTTTCCTTTCAACTTTTGCATTTCTGTGTAATAGGAAAATTTTCTTTTATGATGCTATGAGTTTTAGTTTTAGTTTGTGTCTTTTAATGTATTATTAATTTATGAATAGACTCACTTTCTGATTCTCATGGAAGGATTTAATTCTCTGAAATCATCAGTGAAACGGAGCCTGAGAAGGCCCTCATTCCAGTCCAGTCAACCTACACTCCTTTGAGACCAGCCTTCTTTCCAGCAGGGTTGAAGGGATGGCACTGTTGGGGCAGGCTGGTGACATGGGATACGGTGCTTCAAGACACCCTGCTACTGTGCTACATGCTAAGAAAACCCCCACTTACCTTAACTGGGTTTCTTTTCCTGAGAGATAATTCTCAGTTTCTCCATACCCACTACTCTTGTTTGAGACCTTGCCGTGGGCAGTGTGTAGCTTTGAGGCCCTCTCCCCGATGTGTCTGTCTTTCTGGTTCTTTGGACTAGAAAGCATCAGTAGCCGTGCGCATTAGTTGAGTTATTCAGAGACACATGAAGGAAATGCTTGGTTGCATCTGCACAGTGCAGAGTGACCAGACTTCATCTGTACTGAGGACACCCACCCCCAAGCCAGGACATACCTGCTGCTGTGCTGAATACAGGGACAATTCCTCCAGGGGAAGAAGAGTGGGGTGGTGCCTGGAGGATGGAGTATGGCAGTTCCTGGAAGCCTCCACCCAGCTTGCTGTAAGCGGTGGGTCTGGGGCCCGCTACTGCAGAGTCTGCCAGCCCCTCCCACCCATCTGTCCACTCACATAAAAACCCTAAGTGAGGCCAGGTGTGGTGGTTCACACTTGTAATCTCATTACTGAGGTGGGAGTCTGAGACAGCCTGTGCAACACCGTTAGACCCCCTCTCTATAAAGTATTATGTGAGGGTAAGGGTGTGTGTCTGTAGTTACAGCACTTTGGGAGGCCAAGGTAAGAGGATTGCTTGAATGAGCGGTTCAAGGTTACTGTGAGTTATGATTCTACCACTGCACTCTAGCTGGGGTAACAGAGTGAGATTCTGTCTCTTAAAAAAACAAACAGACCCAGCGAGAAGATAAAGACATCAACACTTTCCCATCCAAATCACCCTTTAAGAGAAGACAAAGCCTATGGGAGTCAGATGTCTGCATTTCAGATGCCATCCCAGATCCCAGCAAGTAGACGCTTTCTGCCTGGCCTCGTCTGCTCTGCAGAGTGCGGGAAGCTTCCATGGAGGGCTCTGGCCCTGCTCAGAGGCAGCCCTTAGACGAAAATGCATCACAAGAAACAAGACAGGCCCAGCTGCACTGCTAAGCACAGAGCTGAACATCAGTCACAATTGCTGTTTTATTCACACCAGATGCTACTTGAAAAAATTGTGTCCAAACTTATTTTAAACAAGAGGAAGTATTCTCTATTTCAAGGCCTCTCCAGGGCAGAAGTACCAGCCAGCCGCGGGTGCAGCTGCTTCTGTACCAGGGAGCCAGAGGAAGCAGGGTTGCAGCAGGCCAAAGGCCCACGAACTTGTGACACTGACCTGCCACAAAGGCTGACCACAGGGAAGACAGCACGAGGCATTTATTTCTTGGTTTTTTCAGTAAGTTGCTCCAAAACAGGTTGATCTTAAACATCTAGTGTGATTAAAACCTGGGCTGGGTGGTTAAGGGCAGAGCTCAGCACATCTATTTCCCTTAGGACACAAACTCACTGCCCTGAGTGTGGTTAATGCTGCTAGAGGACTCAGCAAGCAGTGTTAGTCTAGGGTTAGTCTGGGCTCCAGGCAGGCACTGGAGAACAAGGGCAGGACAAACAATGTACTTTGTATGACCGTGAGGGCTGTGGGGCTAGACAGGGAGAGGGAGGCCTGCAGGGCAGAAAGCTTTACTTCTCCTCGGAGGATAGGCGGTGCAGGGCTGCGCCCAAGGCCTCCAGCTGCTCCCGGTGCTCCAGCTCCTGGTATAGGCCTCTGGGGACAGGGTCCAGGCCGTACAGCAGTCCAAATAGGCAGCCAGCTATGGTGCCTGTGGCCGCGCTCTCTCCTGGAACACAAAGGCAAGGTCTGATGCAGCTCCATACCCACCTAGCTGGGGCCTTGCTCTTTTCTAAGGAGCCCGTCAGAGACCCCCCAGGCCAGCTGACCGCACAGGGTGGGGGTGGGGGTCAAACCCCAGTTCTGCTCTGGGGGGGTGGCAATAAAAAGGAGGGTCCCCTTCTCCCTCCCTGAGGTGGGTGTGATGTCCCCAGTGGTGTCACAATGCTGCCAAAACCAGCGACACTCCAGGATGGTGCACAGAGCCCCGCAGCTACCCTCTGACATATCTATCCTAGAGGGAGAAAGCCTGTCCTCCGGCCCCGAGGGTGAGCTGCCATGCAGAAGGGCCTCGGCCAAGGCTGAAGCTTGGACTGCGCCTCAGGTCCCAAGTCTACCCTGCTCTGCCCTCAGGCAGTTTTTCAAAATTTGTGAAATGAGGATATTGGAACTAATATTTATATAGCATCTTTTGTAGGCTTGAAAGATTTGCCAGCTCAGAGATAAAAAGAGCAAACTGCCAATCTCAAAGACACACAGCCATCCCCTGTGGCTTCTCTCTCCAGACAACTTCACACTCTGGCTGTCACTGTGTCAGCTCTGCACGCACACACGTGCATGCGTGCACATACACGTACGCACATGAACACGTGTGCTGGGCAGAGAAGCTGGCCTGGATGAGTTGCAGCCAGGTGGAGGGAAAATGGGACAGCTCTGCTGGGTCGCTCTGAGGCCACACCAGGCTCCCATCAGCCCCACACTTTGTCCTTTGAGTCTTTGTCCCCAGCGCTCCCCACCAGTGTGCTGCACCTACATTTCCCCTCCCACCTGCTCTGGGGGCCCTATCCATCACTCCCTTGGCCTCCCAGCCCTCCCAGGGGCCCCACCTGCACTGTTAAGGCATTGGGTTTCGGCAAGAGAAACATACGTGACTCTTGTAACCACAACACAGAACAATGAGAATTCTGTGCTAAGCCCAGAGCTTGGCAGCTGCCCTTAACCATTTATTCCACACTCACACCGACCCCATGGGGTGGGAGCAGCTGGGAGGAAATGGGCCTGTGGCCTCCATGTGTGCTTGGACCAAGGTGCACTGTGGAGACAGAGAAGGACACACAGGCTGCCCATGGGCCCCTGGACGCCCTGAGGGTGCTCAGGGTGAGAGGGGTGCTGGCTACCTGGAAGACCACGACCTCCGAGAAGGAAAAATCTCACCTCCGTGGAACATGGCCCGGTGACACAGCTCTGTCCAGCTGTCGCCTGCTCCTAGGAGGGCATCATATGCAATCATGGGGGCATCATGGCCTCGTCTCCCCCCTCGACCCTCTGAGCTCCACTTTCTGTAGGTCTGAGGAGAGAGCCATGGGTCGGACACACGTGCCCACAGGTAGCATGTCTGTGTGTGAGATGGCACAGCTTCCCAGGTCCACCTGACACCCACCCACTGGCTGCACACCCCCTAAGCCCACCTGGTGCCAGCCTTACCTTGTCCCTCTCCTCAGCATCATAATTGTCGGGAAAGGTGGCTTTATCATCTGTGTCTTCACTGATTTTTCTCTCCTCCAAATAAAACTGCCATTTAGCTTCAAAGTAAAACCAATGTTCCTGGTATTCTAAAGGTAAAGAGCAGGGTGAGTGGCTCCCAGCTGGGGAGAAAGGAGGGGCCCAGGGTGGGTGCAGCCCCCAGGACGGGCTAACGTCCCAGCTCAATGGTTCTCAACCTTCCTAATGCCTCCTAATGCTGCAACCCTTTAATACAGTTCCTCACGTTGTGGTGACCCCCAACCTTAAAATTATTTTCATTGCTACTTCATAACTGTACTTTCGTTACTGTTATGAATTTTAATGTAAATATCTGATATGCAGGGTGCATTTTCATTGTTATAAAGGGGTTGCGACCCACAGGTTGAGAACCACTGCTCTAGCTCTTAGAAATGGCAGGAAGGGAGAAAGGGGCAGCAGGGGCAGCTCAGGAAGCCTCTGGTGTCCTAGGCTAAGAGGATGCCTGCAGTATTAAGCACTTTCTCTGGAAAATTCTGAACCTATACATTTCTCTTTTTTTTTGCAGTTTTTGACTGGGGTTGGGTTTGAACCCACCACCTCCTCCGGCATATGGGGCCGGCGCCCTACTCCTTTGAGCTGCAGTGCCGCCCTGAACCTATACATTTTAATTAATTTAATAGCGTGCCTGCCAAGCAGGGAGAGGGGGGAGTTTCACTATGTCTAATTCTTTTTTTTTTAATTAATTAATTTTTTTTGCAGTTTTTGACCAGGGCTGGGTTTGAACCCACCACCTCTGGCACACTATGTTTAATTCTTATAATAGCTTGAAGTGTTCAAGTGACTTTCTGCAGAGGGTCAGTTGGTACAGAGACTGCTGGCTCAGAAATAAGCCAAGTCTGTGGCTGTGTGCCCCACAGGGCACAGGAGGGCACCCCCACCTGGCAGCCCTCGGGTCATGGCAAGGTTGGCCTGCCCTGCCCTGCTGTTCACACCGTCTCTTCCTCAAAGCCAGAGAACAGGAGGTGTGGGGGACCTGCCTGTGCAGGGTAGGGGAGTCCTGGATGCTGGAAGGTGCAACTGAGATGCTGCAGAGGGGACACTGGGTTCCTGGCCACGGTGAAGCCAAGAGGGGCCTGGGATGCGATTCCCATCACCCAGGGATTCAGGGGCCCTGGGAAATGCTGTTTTGGTTGTATAGCGTGAAGATGGAAGCCACGCATGGTCTTGGTTAGTGAGGTAAGACTCTAGGTGACAATCCTAGAAGTGGGGCCTTCCCCACGGGGGTGGTGGTAGTGGTGGTGAGGCCGGGGCCAGATTGCCAGGCCTGAGGTGGGGACTCGGGCTGACTGCACCACATTGGAGCCTGGAGTGAGTGTCTTGTTGCCCCTCTGTGGGGAGACAGATACCCTTTAGCTACTCCGGGGACCTCTCCACTAGGCCAGTCCCTCTCACTCCTACCACCCAGGGGTTCTCTTGGTTTCACCTATTTGAGAGGCAAGGAGGAGCTGAGTGTATCCAAACACGCCCAGTGTGAACCCAGGGCAGCCTCTTTCTGGTCACCAGCGGGTTGCGGCCCGGCCAGAGAGGGAGGCCAGCTCACCTGCCATGTGCCGGATGGTTTTCCGGCAGTGCTCCTCGGCCAGCGGGAGCACCCGCAGCATGTCTCTGCCCCACTGCACGAGCGGCTTTCCTTGTGCAGCATAAGATGAGAACAGGGCGGTGCACAGAGACCCGAGGAAGCCTGAGGGCAACAGGAAAAGAGAGAGACACTGTCACGTGGGCCAATTGGACAGGGCCTAGTGGTCTCTGGGCACTGTGTGGCATAGGATACCAGGGCAGGGTCAGTGTGTCTCGCTACCTTGGCTGTGTATAAGGGCACGGGTCAGACGCCTTGAGCGTACCCTGCTGTGTGCAGCCATGGCACTGCCCATCCCAGGACGTCCTCATCTGCTCAAACTGGAGCCCTGTCCCTGCTGAGCATAGAGGCCTGCCCCACCTAGCACCCACTATCTACTTTCTGGCTCTATGGGTTTGGTGGCCCTGGGACCTTGTGGCAGTGGGTGGCAGTGTCTGTCCTCTTGTGTCTGGTTGTCTTCAGCAGTATGTCCTGAAGGTTCATCCATGTCATTAGAAAGAACCTCCCCTCCAGGGCTGAGCTGCCCTCTGAGGAGGGACGCTGGGCTGCATCTGCCTTTGTGGACGCAGCTCTTTGAGGAGCCACATGAGTTCTAACCCTGCAGGACATTCCTGCCCTCTGTCCTCATGGGGCCTGTGTGGGCACGAAGATTCCCTAAGGCAGTGGGCAGGAGTGCGAGACAGTGGGAGCACATGTGACTCCAGGACACTGCCGACTTCAGAAGGCTGGGGCTGCCTGTGTCCCTGCTGAGGGCTCCGTGCGAGGCAACGCTGGTGTGTGAGGCCCTACACTCACCCTGGATGGGCCAAAGGGCAGTCCTGGTGCTGCTGACCTATCACGAGTCCCTGGCAAGTACTGTGTGCTTGAACCTCCTGCTCCACCCCCTGCACAATGCGAGTTTGATATGGCCTGGCCAGGGCTATGTAGGGACCAGGCCATGTAGGGTCCTCTAGGCTAGGGGCAGGGTGAACAGCGGCCACTCCAGACAGCCACTCCTCAGCCTTGGTGCCACTATATGGAGATGCTTCCCTTGACTTTTGGGGCCATGCAAGGAAGTGTGCATCTGGACAGTGTCTCGGCTAGGGGTGAGAGCTGTAGTCCCTGGACAGTGTCTCGGCTGGGGGTGAGAGCTGTAGTCCCTGGAAGAGGCTAATCCTCAAGCCCAGAGCTCAGACCCTGGCCCTGACCTTGGGGTGCGTGCCACCACCTCTCGGGTGTTTGGTGCTAGGCTCCAGGACACAGGCCGCTGTGATAACTGAAGCTGCTGCCAAAGGTGCTTTGAAAGTTGAGAAGGATGAGTGGGAAGCACCCCCAGGTCCCTGGTGTGTAAGATCAGCCCTTCAACATTTCAGTCACATCAGAGAAACACAAAAACTTCCCAAACACTAAACATGTGAAGTAACATTTTTTGGTAAGAGTAGGAAATGTATTTATGTTTTAGAAATTTAAATTCTTTTAACTTTTCATTTGCTCTTGGTCGAAGCAGTCAGCAGGGACTGCTCCATCCCTTTCTGGTTCCCTAAGAGTTTGGGGGTGGCCTGCAACACCTGCCCCACACTGACGGTAGCTGGAGAGAGAACAATCGCAGGGCCCCAGGCAGCCTTGGGGCTGAGCATGGACTGGGCATCACCCTGGCTGGGGCTGAGTGCAGGTGGGAAGTGAGGTGGTGACCAAGCTGCCCCTCCTATCCTTCCATGTCAGTCCCAGATCATGGGCTACTTCTGCCCACCAGGTGCCCCTGTGTGGTGGGACTAATCCCTGCACAGACCACATGGAAATGCCTTGCTCAGGGGTTATTTACTGTCCGGCTGTTTCTTCCTCATACGCCTCAGTAAGCAGATGTGAGCACATCATCACAGCCATGCTACAGGTGGGGAGCAGCCACACCAGGGTGTAGCCATAGTGGGAAATGCTGTCGACTTCCCGGACTAGCCTTGGTGGGAAATGCTGTCGACTTCCTGGACTAGTCTCCATCAGAGGCATCACCCAAGCCCTGATCCCTGACTTGCCAGACCCCAACCTGTCCAGTGCAAAACCCATGAGGATTCTTTCCCTTGCACAGTTTTATCAATGCCACACTTAGCTGTTAGGTGCAAAATAGACTTTAAGCAAAACTGAAGATTAAGGAATAAGCCAACTCCCCCAACAAATGACCAAATCAAAAAACGAATGTGATTGCTTTAGACTCCCCTGCACACTGGCTCCTTCACGTACAGACAGATGCCAGACAGCACCAGCCTGGCAAGGTTACCTGTGGGGTGGTTGTGGGTCATCCTGCCACACTCGAGGCTGACCTCGATGAGGGTCTCCAGGCGCCTTGGGTCCCAGTACCGCATACCAATGCACATGGCTTTAGTGGCAGCTCCGAATCCGGAACCTACGTGGAAAATGGTGGAAAACAAAATTCCTGAGTTTAGACTTTTGCTCCAATGACTTCACCTGTGACTATATAGCTTTTGTAAACAACTTTAAAAGTACACAAATTTGTGTAATAACATGTTTTTCATAGAAAATTTACTTAAATTAATAAGCAATGGCAAGCCACCCACACGGCTGATAGCAGACAGGAGCAGAGATGAGCCAGGTTCTGTGTCCATGTGTTGGAGCTCTGTTTAGTTGTTAAAAACAGACTTTGTGTGTGTGTGTGTGTGGGCTGGGGACTCACTGCTAAGAGGCTCCTACTTGGGGAAAATGTAGAAGATGGAACTGTGTATGTGGCATACCCTCAGTCACAAGTTTTACCTTTAAAAATGGCTTCACTGACTTCTAATAACATACAATAAACTACATATACTCAGCACATACACACTCACGAGTTCTGACACATATGAACACTCAGGAACCTGTGCCTAGATGCAGAGAGGTACACACCTGTCATCCCCAAAGCTTTCTCTGTCCTTTGAATCTGTTGTCCTGTCTCACCCCAGCAGCCACTGATAAGACACTCTAGTTGCCATTTTTAGAGTTTTATATAAATGGAATCACACAGGTGCAGTGGCTCAGGCCTATAATCCTAGCACTTTGGGAGGCTGAGGCAGGAGGATCTCTTGAGTCCAGGAGTCTGAGGCTACAGTGAGCTGTGATAACTGTACTCCAGCTGGGGTGACAGAGAGTGACCCTGTCTCAAAAAAAAAAAAAAGATCAGAGTACCCAATTCAAGAAACATAATGACTATTGCTATGTGACAATATTTTCACATGGACAAAACCAGAACAGAAAAATAAAAACCCCTATTTGGATAGGGTGGTAAGATTATATGAAAAAAACATTTTAAGGTCACATAAGAAATTTTAACATTTTATGATATTAATAAAAGATCAGTAATTTTTTAGATAGGATGAAATTTTGATTGTTTTAAAAAGGAACTTCTTGTTTTCTGGTGATGCACATGGACATGTTCATGGCTGAAACGGTTTGCTCTAACTGCCCAACAGAGGGCACGCAGTGGTAGGGGCGCAGCAGAGTGAGCATGGCCATGACTGTGGCTGTGGACAGCTGCACCTGGCCTCAGGCACAGGGAGGCCAAGAGTGTAGTTCATGCCTGGCCTCTGCACCCTCCTGCCTCGGCTGAGGATTTCCCACCATTGGCTGGCTTAAGGGCTCCATCTACAAACGCTAAAAGCAGCCCAGCTTTGTTAAATTATTTTCTCTACTCTTGCATTGCTTGAATTTTTCACAACAGAAAGTTTAAAAAATTCTTATGTATTCTAATAAATAACATTCAGATTAAAAAATACAATATAATTTCAGTAGAAGTGTATCTGAGACAGGTCACTGGAGTGTCATTGGGGTTATAGGACTCCTACTGAAAGAGCTGCCAGCAAGGTAAGACAGTTTTATATCATATTTTAATTTATTTTTTATTATTTTCACTGACTCATGGAAAGTTTATTACATGATTCTGTTCAATACATTTATGGTAGGTGGTCATTAATTTCCAGAATATTTAACTTCTTCCCTATAAAACTTTTCATTTTTCACTTTTAAAAAATTTGAAAATTATATTTTATCTCTAATTGACAAATAACAATCACATATATTTATGGGGTAGAGTTCTAGAAATTGAGATAGACAAGTAGATGGGCTCTGATGCTTCAAAGGGAAAGACAGCAAGGCCAGTGCACCCTCCGTGGCTCCCCAGGCCTCTGGAGTGCAACCAGGCCAGAGGTCTGGTGCACCACAAGTGCGTATTCAAAGAGAAGTGGCTTAGCTTGGGGAGCTTCTGCCTAGGATCAAGAGCTCTCTCAGAACTCGGGCTAGGAAGCAGGATGCCTGACTCTAAGCTGTTCCTGAAAAGAACACTATTTACTTTAGGTTTTTATTTTAAAATTATACATGTATATGGTGCAGAAAAAGAATAAAAGTGTATGAATCAAAAAGCAACTAAGAAAACAACAGGGCTGCACCTTGGCTCAAAGGAGTAGAGTGCCGGCCCCATATGCTGGAGGTGGCGGGTTCAAACCTAGCCTCAGCCAAAAACTGCAAAAAAAAAAAAAAAAAAAAGAAAGAAAGAAAACAATAGGCACTCCCATTCCACACAGTACAGGGTCAGACACCCCCTGGAGAGGCCTGACCACCCTTGGCTGGGGGGATCCAGACCCAAGGGTTTGTGCCCTGGTCTCTGCGTGCCTTAGTGTACAGGGCTCACCACAGTCACCGTCTCCCACAGAGGGCACCAGGTAACACCGAGGAGGTGCCAAGAATGCCCTGTGCACATGCCTTTGCTCACTTGTGTTAGTACCTTGTCATCATGGGTCCTCAAAATTGCTGGCAGTGGAACTGGCAGGCCAAATGGTTTGGCATTAGAGACTTTTGACAGGTAACCCAGATTCCCTCCAAAGGGGCTTATGGTCTTTACCCAGGAGGCTATGATGCCCTGGGCTGTCCTGGCAGGACTCAGCCTACATCTGTCCACATAGCCCCTTGTGCCGTCCAGAGTGCTTTTCCCTAGGTCTGGTCCATGTGCGCTGCCAAAGCTGCTCATCTAGCCTCCCCCATTGCTGTGGGTGTCCAGGGACACACATGTCTCTGTTACTTTGTCACAGAGAACATTTCCTCTCTCAGAAACTAGCCTACAGCCATTTCCTCTTCTGCTACAAATGAGTCCAAGTTCTCAGCCTGGAAGAGGGGCTGTGTTGCAGTAGGGCCAGTCGGCCTCACCTGCTCAAGATGAGCACAGAGGGCAGAGGCTGTCAAGGCAGATGTGGCTCCCTGAACGGGCTGCAGTGAACACAGCACAGTGCTGTAGGGACAGAGGTGTGGATGCTGCATGTTTTCTTGGCATTACAGAAAAAAAGACAGACTTAAATGCAAAGCAGTGGAAAATATGCCTTAAAATAAACCAGGAACAGTTGAGAAAAACCCCGTGGAGCAGCCTGTGGACTGTCAGCCCTGCAAGCTCATCTCCTCTCGGGCACCCTAGAGGTGCTGGGATTAGTGGGAACAGCAGCAGGTCAGTGCATGTGAGACCCCTGGTGGGGCAGCTGAGGGGAGAAGGGATTTCCCTGACCCTTTTCACTGAAGGGCGTGTGCCAGGCAAGCAGGTAGTTATCTGGTTTCAGCTGAGAGCAGCCTTCGATAGTAGATGGGTCCGGCCGGCGATCTGGAAGCTTCTCGATGATGTCGACGTAGCGCCTCACCATCTCCCGGTAGAGGTCATCCAGGCACCAGTAGTCTGGGAGGAAAGAGCAGGGCATATACCACGTCAGAGCCACCAGAGCACAGCCATCCCCAGGTAGGCTCAGAACTGCCATGTGAGCACCCTTGGGCAGACCTGACCACAGCTGCTCCTGTCAGTGGGACAGGCACGTGTTTTCGGGAAGTGGAGACTTTGCTGATGCCTGTTCTGGCCCTGGTTGCCCAGAGGGACTTGGCATGGGGACAACTCACTTTCAGTTTCACTCTGATTTCAGACATTACAGTTTGCCATATGCTCATTACATACGTTACACAGGAGGATCCAGAAAAAACCCACCACCTTGTTTCCTGCCAGCAGCTCTCCCCACATGAGAAGAAGATGGACTCAAAGTGCCTGTTCCTTGGGCTGGTGGGGAGCACATGTCTGAGGCGACAAAGGCCAATTCTCCCCCATCTCCAGCTCCCTCCTCTCAGGGGAAGCCCAGAAGTTGTATCCCTGCCCCAGGGGCTCTGGGCACGGGTGGGCCTGAGTCCCCCACAGGAGGCAGGACAGCAGGAAGGCAGGAGCCGCCATAGCCCAACCTCTGCCTGCACAGTTACACTGACTGTGGACCTGGGACAGACAAGTATTATCCTCTCCATAAAAATGTCAGGTCATTTTTTGCCCATTTTCCCAGATAAGCTCTTGAGATAATTCATCTTGCCCAAGGCTAGGGATGGTAAGTGTGTTTTGTTTTGTTTTGTTTTGTTTTTTGTCACCCTCCCTAGAATACTGTGGCATCACAGCTCACAGCAACTTTCAACTCCTGGGCTTAGGCAATTCTCTTGCCTCAGCCTCTCAAGTAGCTGGGACTACAGGCACCCGCCACAATGCCTAGCTATATTTTTTTGTTGTTGTTATTGCAGTTTGGCCAGGGCCAGGTTTGAACCTGCCACCCTCAGTATATGGGGCCAGTGCCCTACTCACTGAGCCACAGGCACTACCCTGCATTTTTTTTTTTTTTCAGTTTTTGGCTGAGGTCAAGTTTGAGCCCACCACCTCCAGTATGTGGGGCGGGTGCCGTACTCCTTTGAGCCACAGGTGCTGCCTGGTAAGTGCATTTGATTGCAAAGCCTGAGTACACATCCTCAAGAGTGGAGTCTGTGATTCTGCGCCTATGGCTCAAGCAGCTAAGGTGCCAGCCACATACACCGGAGCTGACAGGTTCGAATCCAGCCCAGGCCTGCCAAACAACAATGACAACTACAACCAAAAAGTAGCCGGGTGTTGTGGTGGGCGCCTATAGTCCCAGTTACTCGGGAGGCTGAGGCAAGAGAATCCTGGGAGGCTTAAGCCCAGGAGTTGGAGGTTGCTGTGAGCTGTGATTCCATTGCACTCTACCCAGGGTGATAGCTTGAGGCTCTGTCTCAAAAAAAAAAAAAAAAAAAAAGAGTGGAGTCTGAGAGGCCTGGTCATGTGGGGACAGGGCTGTGACAGGCAGGGCGCAAGAGGGTGCACCTCCCAATTCTCTCTATTTCTCCCACGACACATTTTATTCTGTACATTCTGAATGAAAGTATTTTATTCATTCAGAGCTTCCAGGTCGACTCCGGAGACAGATGACTTTGCCCACGGTTGTTGCTGGTGACATCTGTTTGTGGTGGAGGGGCAGGTTCTGAGAGCCCAAGACCACCTCCACCTTCCACCCCACTACATGGGGCTCCTAACACCTGGTGGGGGTGGTGGGGAAATTAGGAGAGGTGTGTGACAAAATCGCCCCCTTTTCTGAGACAAGAAGCCTCACTCTGCCTCTGCAAACCCCAGAAATGTTCAGGTTCAGGACTGAGGGTCATCACCTTCCTGTTCCCCACCCCATTCAGGGTCCCTTCCCCTCGGTGAGGGCAGCCAGAGGCCACACAAGACACTGCGAGTCAGCCCAGCTTGGAGTTGGGAGGATGGGGCAGGACCCAGTGAGGGGAGAGATGGTGCAAGTCACATAGTAGGGGCGATGGGGGACCTGCAGGGCTAACGTGCACTTGTGCTGGCTGGGCGTGTTTGCTGCATGGATGTGTCCAGGCTCTCTGAGGCCCACCATGTGCTGGCTCCCAACTCAGCCTTACCTTTTTGAGCCCTCTAAAATATTTTATTTTATTTTGGAATCAGATACCATGAAATGTCTGCATTCAACTGAAATTTAGTCTTTTCTTTTTTTTTTTTTTTTTTTTTGAGACAGAGCCTCAAGCTATCCCCCTGGGTAAAGTGCCATGGCATCACAGCTCATAGGAACCTCCAACTCCTGGGCTCAAGCGAGTCTCCTGCCTCCGCCTCCCAAGTAGCTGGGACCACAGGCACCTGCCCCAACGCCTGGTCATTTTTTTTGGTTGCAGCCATCATTGTTGTTTGGTGGGCCCGGGCTGGGGATTCGAACCTGCCACCTTAGGTGTACGTGGCTGGTGCCTTAGCAGATTGAGCCACAGGCGCCGAGCCGAAATTTAGTCTTTTCAAAGCAAAAAAATTCATAAAAACAAAATGACAACAAAGAGCTTGTCTCTTGGGTTAGAGTTTAACATGGAGACAGATCTTCAAAGCTGCTGAGCCTAGGCCTCCCCTGTTTCTCTGCTGTGGGATGTGGTTGTCTGGCTCACTTCTTTGTCTCCTGGACGGTGAATCGGTAAGCCTCCCTGCTTCCCTCACAGCTGCTCTGTGGCTATCCATGCTGCCTTGCTCAGAAGCCCCGCAGAAGGCAGGACTCTGCTGCCTCTTAGGTCAAAACCCCACAGTCCCAGCAGGGCCTCAGGGCTGCACCCACCTTCAGTGAGCTCAGCAGCAGACCCATGTGGTTGGCAGGGACTAAGTGAAACTAAGTCTGCAGAGAGGTGGCTGCACTTCGTCTGCGTCTGCCCGTCTGTGGGCAGCCTGTAGCTGCGAGTTGCACACCCAGACCCAGCCCTACCATAGTGACCTCAGATGGTCAGAGACAGCACACACTGCAGGCAGGACCATGCAAGTCCCTGTCAAAGCTCCACCACTCATGGGGTGGCACAGCAGGGGCAGTGATCAGCCTCTCTAAGATGAGACAATACTGTTGGCTTCAGGAAGATGTGACAAGACGGGGTGGAGGGTCACAGATGAGCACCTGGTATGAATGCCGTTGGGGAGGTGGCTCTTGTCATCACTAGTGTAGAAGAAAGACCCTTTCTATGGGCTACAATTCTTTCTTTCTTTTTCTTTTTTTTTTTTGAGACAGAATCTCAAGCTGTTGCCCTAGTAGAGTGCAGTGGCAGTGGCGTCACAGCTCACGGCAACCTCAAACTCTTGGGCTTAAGTGATTCTCTTGCCTCTGCCTCCCAAGTAGCTGGGACTACAGATGTCCACCACAATGCCTGGGTACTTTTTGTTGCAGTTGTCATTGTTGTTTAGCTGGCCCGGGCTGAGTTCAAACCCGCCATACTCAGTGTATGGGGCTGGCACCATAACCACTGTGCTATAGGTGTGGAGCTAATTTACCCCTTTTAAATGCACAACCTGGGAGGGGTACACTTGCCCTGTGGGTCTGGCCTTGAGTCAGCTGTCAGCATGGAGTGCCCACCTGAGCTAGGTGCCCTCTGGGGTCACCTTGCAGACCCAGACACATGGTGCAGCTGAAAAGCCCACAGAGACGAGGCTGGCGTGAAAAGACACGTGGATGCATGTGCTGTGTGCAGACAGCGTCAGACAAACACGGGAAGCTGAGTTCAAGAGCAGGGGCTGACTGTGTGCAGACAGAGCACTGCTCTTGGTTTTGAGGTCACACTTTCCAGGGGGGTTTTTCCTTGGGGTGTGGGGAGGTGTGTCACTCTCCATGCTGCTGGGCACTGTCCCAGTATTGCTGACCATAAGGGTGCCTGAGAAAACGCCAGAAGCAGGAAATACTTGGATTCCATAACTGGGCAGACACAGATACCATGCCATGTGTGACAAGCTGTGGCGCCGTATCTTATCACAGCACCAAGCTCTCTCCTGGTTATTTAGGGATTGGCCACAAGTTGACCGCATTCCTACGCAGTGACCACAGCACTAAACCGGGCATGCACGGCAGGCAGATGGAACGGTGAGGCCGACGTGTAAGTAAAATCTCACTAACTAGTTGCCCAGATTTTAATTTTGCAACAATAAACTAACAACACCTACAGAACTTTAAAGAACACACATGAATTGTGGGAAAGCTGGGTATATGCCGGGCTAAAGCTGGGCTAACAGCACCTGCTGTTTCCCTAAAATTTGTGCAAAATCACAAATTTGCTGCTAAAATCAATTTGCTACTTAAATAATACTTTGATAAACTTTGTCCCCCACCCAGATCGATCAGTTTTATAGCATTTTCTCACAGCACATTCATGTGTAGGCAGCTACCTACGCTGAATTACTTTGGTAGATAATATTTTAAACTCAATTCATTGGAATTTAGAAGTAATTTCCAAGTAATTTTATCTTAATAGGTCCAAATTTCAAACTGGCTTATTATTTTATATTCATTTGTAGCAAGTCTGGAACAAGAATGCTGGACCTCTGCAGTGAAGCTGCACCGGCACCCCGCACCCCCGGACAGCTCTCGAGCAAGGGGCTAAGCAGAAGGTGCTGGCTTAGTTAGCAATTTTACAAATGTAAGTGGAAAGTCACTTTGTAGAGACTGAATCTTAACTGTCTGCGAAGTAATGCCTTCCTTGAAGAGACACTATGGGAGAAACTCGACGGCTACACCTGACCCAGGCCCACAGGTGTCTCCTGCATCACCACTTCAGCATCACCTTGTGAGATCGTGAGGCTTACACACAGTGCCTTCCACACCCACCTGCCGAGAGCACCCGCCAGCCTTACCTGTAGTGAGGGCCTCGGCGGTCGTGATGTGCATGACAGTGTTGTCACTCACGGGCCACTTTCCTGGTGACAGCACGAGGTGGTCTAGGCCCCCAGAACTTTGCAGTTCCTCCCGGATCTTCATGCCCAAGGCACTATTCTCTTCACAGACATTTCTGTAGCCAAGAGCATCACCGACACTCCCCAGGAGCATGGCAGCCTTAAATTTCTCCATTCTGGGAGGCAGCCCCTCTCACCAAACAGCTGCCCAGCGTCTGGCCTTTGTCCCTTCCTGGGCTGCTTTCAGCCTGCCCTGTTGACCTTTATAGTGGTCATTGTGTGGCTGTCAGAGTGTCCTTTTCTGTCTCTGCAGGTGGCACCAGTGAGAAGACATTCCTGAGCCACCACGTGGCAGGTATCAGCTTCCTCTAGTGTCTGGCAGGCACCACCCCTTTAGCAAAGGGGCCTACTGGCTACAGTCAGCATTCAGGGCCACCAGAGAGTGTTGACAGAGCAGTGGCTCTTTCCACTGTCCCTGAAGGTGTCCACAGAGGTCCCTGTGCACAGCGCAGGGTGTTGTGTGGGAGTGTGGGCATACACCCTGCTCTGGAGCTGGCCTGCCCCAGGTCTTCTTGTCTATGTTCTCCACCCCTCACCTTCCCCAGGCAGTGGCCCATCTGCTTTATCTCTATCTAGCTTTGCCTTTCCTAGAAATTTCAAATAAATGCATCTTATTAAGTTGCTGTGTACTAAGAAATTTCCTAGAAATTCTGAATACACCACATGCCTGTCAAGTCTGGAGTCCTCACTCAGCACAATATTGATATTCCTCTCTGATATGCAGCTTTAGCTTTCAGAAAACTTTGACACTTGATTATAAAACATGCTGATGATAGAAAATGTAAAAGATGCAGTGTTCAGGGGGAAAAGCATACCCAGGCTCTGTGCGAAACATCCTGACGTTTCTCACTATCCAATGGTCACAAGAGGCTCCAGACCCCTTGTGGGCAAGTGTCCCTGAGCCGAAGCTTCCTATGAATCTGAGTCTGCCGTTACCAAGCATGCAAGCCTCCCCACCAACACAAGGAGAGAACACCCAGAAATGTGGAGAGGCGGGGGCAGCAGAGTGTGAACAGATGGGGCTCCCGGTCCATCTCCCTGCCCTGTCCCAGACAGCCTCTCTGCAGGGACTGGGCTCGTGGGTCCTGGCGGGGAGTTACACATGGACTTAGAAACATAACTGACAAAAATAAATACTTTTTTTTTTTTTTTTTGTGAGGCAGGGCCTCAAGCTGTCCCCCTGGGTAGAGTGTGGTGGCATCAGAGCTCACAGCAACCTCCAACTCCTGGGCTCAAGTAAGTCTCCTGCCTCCACCTCCCAAGTAGCTGGGATGACAGGCGCCCACCACAATGCCTGGCTATTTTTTTTTGTTGCAGCCATCATTGTTGTTTGGCCAGCCTGGGCTGGATTCGAACCTGCCACCTTAGGTGTATGTGGCTGGTGCCTTAGCCGCTTGAGCCACAGGCACCAAGCCAATAAATTCTTTTTTTATAGAGATAGAGTCTCACTTTGTTGCCCTCGGGAGAGTGCCGTGGTGTCACAACTCACAGCAACCTCCAGCTCTTGGGTTTAGGCAATTCTCTTGCCTCAGCCTCCTGAGTAGTTGGGACTAATAGTGCCCACTACAAAGTCCGGCTATTTTTTTGTTGCCATTTGGCCGGGGCCAGGTTTGAACCAGCCACCCTCAGTATATGGGGCCGGCGCCCTACCCACAGGCTCCGCCCTGAAAATAAATTCTTTGTAGTATCAAGCAGGACAGTGAGATGCTTTAACCCAGGACCATACCTGCACCTCTTTTTTTTTTTTTTAATTAAATGATAGCTGTATACATTAATGCAAACATGGGGTACAGTGTAGTGTTTTCATATACAATTTGAAGTATTTTCATCGAACTGGTTAACATAGACTTTGTGTTATTTACTTAGTTATTGTGTTAAAACATTTATACTCTAGTTCTAGAAAAATTCACTTGTACCCTTGTTAGACAGACCATATAGGTGATCCTTCCAGTCACCCTCCCACCACCCATCTACCCTTCTCCCCTTCCCTCCTCCAACCCCTCCCCACATTCTTAGGCTAGAATTAGGTTGTAGCTTTCATTTGAGAACTATAGTTTCGGCACCTCTTAAGTATTATTATTCCAGCCAGCACAATTCTGTGATTTTGAAATATAGTCATCGAAACTGAGAGGTGCATAGGTGTCCCATCCAAACGAGGCAGTGACAGTGGCCAGAGGTGGGGACAGCTCTCCTTAGATGACCGCCCACCCAGGGGAGAGCAGCACTGTTTGGCTGAAACGGCACAGCCCCACATCTGGTTTCTGTTGTTGATTCTGGGGCAGTGGAAACTCCACTGAAGATACTTGGGGACGACTTCCACATGGTGTGGTCTATGTCAGCAAATAGTAAGAGACAACATTAGCCCATGATTTGCTTACTCAGTAGCTGTTCATTGAGGCCCTGCTTGGACTAGGAACTGTGGCTATTGCAGCAAACACCAGAAGCATTGTGTTGGGAACATACACGATATTACACTGAACACTGAGCTAAAATAACACAACACGTGCTTCGTCACTGAGACAGAAAGAGGTGCCGTGGAAGTGCAAATAATGCGGACTGTGTTCAATTAATTTGTCATTTTCAATGTATTTCAGTTTGTAGTAGTATATTCTGGTTACGTTTCCATCAACTCTTCTGTAAATTCTGTATATTTCGAGATCTGTAGTGTTTCCCGTGGAATGCCATATTTAGCACACGATGCAACACTGAAAGAGAAGACTAGTGACTGATGACGTGCTGATCTGCCAGGGCGGCAGGTAAGAAACCTGTGGGAGGAGCTTGTTCACTGCCACAGGGAGAGGGCCTCTGGGTGTCCCGCCACAAAGACTAGTGACCTGACAGAGTCTCCAGGCAATCAAGAAAAGAATGAAAAGGGCACCTCAACACCAGAGAAATAATTTATTTTCACATTTCTGTTCTTAGCATTTCATAGCATGCATGACTCAAATGTATATAATAGAAGAAAAAGAAACTGCATTTTTTGAACAATCTTTTTCCAATTAGTTTTTCTGAAATCTATTGATAATCCCATAGAACTTTAAATCTCAAAAATAAAAAACTATTGCAGATCTCCATAGTGTATACATTATCAGAATTCTATAAACGTCTCTGAACAAAATAATTACATGTCAAGAATTCACAAAACCTAGAAGATGCTTTAACATTTTTGAAGTTTTTATTATATTAAGTAAACGCTCTCTGAGAATCACAGCCTTTGAAAGGTAGAGATGGCCATGTTTTCCCTCTTGCAGGTTTGGACGCAGAGCCTGAAGAAGGCATATGACTTGCCCACCCTGAGACCAGTCCTCAGGTCCCTCATCCAGGCAAGGCCTGTCCCTGTGGCCTGCCCTAGTGCCCTGCTCCCTGCCCCAGAGGGTCTGTTTAGAAGCACCAGTTCACCCCCACAGCGTGCACAAGCCTCAGGTGGTTAGGAGATGTTTCTAGAAGCTAGTCAAGTGGCAGGTCTGGGATGACTTTCCTGCTTCCTGCTCAGCACTGAAGACAGGGCAGCAAGGCATGCTGGTGACTCGAAGGTTTTGGCAAATGTGAGGTAGGGTCAACACAGTGATGTCCATAGCACGACTACGGAGGACCAGGCCCATCTGGGCTGCGCCAGTGTCCCAGGCAAACACCAGGGACAGATGCCAACATGGTACAGAGACAGACTTCGGTCCACAGACAGGATAAAGGTTTGGGGATTTTCTGAACAATGATGTACATTTTAGCTTCCAAATGTGCACGGCTGCACTGAAGGCTGGACGCTGGACACTACGACATCATGGGTAGGGGAAAGGAACCAACACACTTGATTTTTAAATCTATAATTCATCACTCATGAAAGAGATATTTTGCATGGCAAAACATCTCCTTAAATGTAATAAAATACATTTTAAAATACTTTATGAAATTTCTGAGTAGGTTTAAATAACATTACTAGAAGTAAAACAGGCCCACAGTTCTACACAGCTGGAGCCACTGTACCTGCCATCACCATGCAAACTACAGTGTGTGTCAAAAACGATAAAATAAATTTCAGATGAACATCTAGAGAAAATAAAAACAAAAATGTATCTGGTAATCAAAAAATATACATCTTGAATTACTGGCACTAAGTTTAGGAAACATTAGACTCTGCGGTAAGATCATCTTCCTTATGGCATATTTTTAACATCTTTGACTTGTATAAAAATACAACATCCTGCTGAAGATGCAAACACTGTTTTAAGTGATATTCCAGTAAGAGTAGGCAGGAGGTTTGCTGACTGCGGGTGTTCGCCTTAAGTCATGAACTAAAGCAGCATGAACTGCGCTCCTGCAAACGGGCTCTGTCACTTTTTTGTAAATACGAAAATCATGCGGAAATCTCCTAAAGCAACAGCTACGATGACAAATCTCCAAACATTCCAAAGTGGCTGTCTTCTGAGGACCTCCTCACAGTGCACAAACCTCCACCATGTCCTTAAGCAGAGCCGATGGCTATTCCACCCCAGGACTGGTCACGGGGGACCAGCTTCTGCAGAGAGCGCAGCTGCACACGTGTGTCTCCTCGCAGGGTACAGTTCATTTCATAATCTCAATCCATCTTAATTTTCTGCCTAGAAAGGGCTGCGTTTCCCACCTGCGACTACTGGCCGTGCATATTCTACAAAATCATCTATAAGAACTGGCCATGCTCCTAAAGGAAAGCAAACAAATTTTAAAAATCAGTGTTAGAGCTATTTATTTATTTAGACAGAGTCTTACTATGTCACCCTTGGTAGAGTGCTGTGGCATCATAGCTTATGGCAGCCTCTAACTCTTGGGCCTAAGTGATTCTCTTGCCTCAGTCTCCCAAGTAGCTGGGACAACAGGTGCCCGTAACAACTCCCAGCTAATGTTTTGTTGTTATTGTTGTTTAGCAGACCTGGGCCAGGTTCAAACCCAGCAGCCCCAATGTATGTGGCCGGTGCCCTAACCACTGAGACAGGCATCGAGCCTAGAGCAATATTTTTTAGTCAAAACATTTTTCCACAGTATCAACCAACCTTTATAGTTTAATAACACAAATGATTTGAAGTTCATACAGCTTGTGTCTTACAGAATGAGTTGGCTAAAGTCCCCCAGTTCTGCTCAGCAAGGCCAGGCCAGCAAGCACGGCTGTGGCGTCCACACACCTTTATCACCCCCACGTGCACATTGGCCACATGTCCTGTCCAGTGCTCCAGGAAATCAGGCCCTGCTGAGCAGGAATGAAAAGAAATGGACTCATCTGTCCCAGGGAGGGGAGCTGCTTTCCTCATCATCAGCATTCTTGCCCCCATGTGCTCCCGAGAGCTCCAGCAGATGTGTCCCCTCAGCAAGAGCACCCAGGACCTACGCTTCTGTCTACATTCAACAATCCCCTTTCATCAAGTGCTTGTCATAGGCTGGGTATTGTGCTAAGTGTTGAGGACATAAAGAGAAAGAAGCTAAAACCGCCGGCAGACAGACATGTATACTGCCGGTGGCCCAGAGTTGCCACCCAGAGCTGCTCTGTGCTCTGTCCCAGCATGGTGGAGCCTGTGCATCACATCATGGGCATGCAAATATGCTTTGGTTTAGTGTCTCGAAATACTAAGGGACTACTATATGTATAAATATATTGATACATGTAGATAAAATTTGGAGCCTCCAAATAAGCTTCAAGAGCATTATGGAATCACTGACCTAAGGCATTGAATGGGATTGGTATTTAGGAAAGGTGATTTCCAAACACCCATCTAATGCTGTCCTACCACAGGCCTCTGCATGGCCAGTTTTGAAATGCTGTAGTTCACAGGACTATCTTCTTATTTAAACTGAATATGAAGCCTTACTTTTCTTTTGTGTGACATGTAAGAAATAATAAGGGAAATGGCCATTATCATCACCCTTCTTCAGCGACAGGGTACACGCAGGAGTCTAGGGGCCATGGGGAGGAGTGTCTGTATCCTCCACGGTTCTGAGAAGTGGACGTGCAGGTCGAGGGGAGCATTGTCGATGAGGATCTCGAGCACCACAACTTTCAATACCTTCTTCGTCGTAGTTAGACATATCATCTGCAATCATGTTTCCAAAATCCAGCAAAAGATTCCAAGTGTCCCTCGGAATTGATCTTTTGTGATGTTCCTACCACATGGGAAGAAAATCCACCAGATTAAGACATAGAACTTCACTCTTAGGTGTCCCAGGGGTGTCATGCTGTTTAATGACTTATGCTCCCTGATTGGATCAGAAATAAGTACAACAACAAAATTGTTAAAAGTAATAATAGTGCTTTGTATAAATGTTATAAGCTAAACAATGTCAATGTACAAATACAGAAAGTGGACTTGCTTAAAAACAAATTTTATTTTATTTATTTATTTTGAGACAGTCTCACTTTGTCGCCCTGGTAGAGTGCCGTGGTGTTGCAGCTTGCGGCAACCTCAAACTCTTCGGCTTAAGCGATTCTCTTGCCTTAGCCTCCCGAGTAGCTGGGACTACAGGTACCTGCCACAATGTCCGGCTATGTTTTTGGTGCAGTTGTCATTGTTGTTTAGCTGGCTTGGACTGGGCTCAAACTTGCCAGCCTTGGTGTATGTGGCCAGGGCCCTACTCACTGAGCTACGATTGCTGAGTCAAAAAACAAAATATTTTAAATATTAAAATTATAAACTCCTGTTTGTAGTCAAATAAAAGAGGAACATTTTAGATCTTGTTATTTGCCTCCTAAACCAATTCTAAAACAATGCAGGACAGCAGGTAAGTCGATATTTCTATTTACTTTAGTTCTGTATATTTATTTTTTAAAATACTACACATTTCTTGCAGTGGGATAGGACAATTCTCTAAAAATATGTTATTCAATATTTTAGATATACCAAAAACTGTGGAGAGTATCGATTACCTGTGTGTTTACCGTCCTGCTGAGGAGGTGAAACCCTGTGGTTTCCCTGGACCTACAGCACCCCCTGGGCCTACTCTTCTTCCTCTGAATCCAGCATTTAATCACTCTCATGCCTATTTTCATACATTAATTTCATGTATTTATATTCACACATCGCTTATAAACATGCCTTCTATTTTAAAACATTATTAACTCCCAGCAAATTACACCTAGAGTTTTCTGCAACTTGTTTTTATCCCACATAACATTGTTTGAAATGTAACCAGACTGACACATGTGAATCTAATCGTCCATTTTCACTGCTCTCTCGTTGAGTTCTATGGCACTGATCACCCTCTGGCCACTCTCCATGTTTTGCTGTCAGCACGCTGTGAGCACCTTGGTCCCCATCTCCATGCACATGGGCCTGAGGAATGTCTGGAATTCAGGAGTGACCCCAGGTGAAGAGCGGAGGGGGAGGGGCACGGAGCCATTGCCCTCTGCAGGTCTTCACAGAAGTGGCACAGCACAGGTGTGGCAAGGACACGGCTGTGGGGAAGCCCCTGCACACAGACCTGCAGGGCTTAGCACTGCCATCCTCCACCAGCTTCTGCCCTTTGCCACGCTGCTGTGAGCACTGTCACCAGATGAGGAAGGCACTGGGAAGTAACTTGCCAAAGGCCACGAAGCCAGTTAAGTGGCAGCACAGTACACATTTCCTGGCATTAGAGAACGACTTGAGGGGGTGGCCAGGCTACAGGCTGTGGAGTGTTGAGAGCCCTTTCTCTCACCTTCCTGGACAGGACCGTAAGAGAGGCCTGGCATCTCTGCTACCACCAGCCCTGTCTTCTCTGAGTTGGGGCATGTCCTACAGCCCCGTCCACTCCCTCAACCCAGAGCTGCACCTGCTGCCTGGCCAGCCAGGCCAGCACTACAGTAGCACCTGGCCTGCTGTCCCATGACTCTTTCCTGGGGGCCCACTAAGGTCTTCTTTCCTCTGAGCACTGTAACATGCATTTAAAGACCATCAGACCAGGCACATGTGCCATGGCTAGGGTACCGGGACAACGGGATACAATCCCTGTGCTAAAGCCCAAATCTACTTATAGGAAGTATGGCACTGGATCTTTCTTAAAGGATTTTAACTTTCTCAGTGGAAATACAGAATCATTGAGGGCCCACAGAGGAGAGGACAGATCAGAATTGCTGAGGTTTGTAGTAGACCTAGAAAGTCCAGTCCAGGAGGAGTTTTAGGGACTGCTGATTACCTCTCCATTTGAGGCCATCTCCCATAGGTGGCAAAGCCACAAGGCCTCCTTTCTGGGTCTGTGGATCTGTGTGTGGTACTTTTAATTTCTCCAAAATGTCCCATGTGAGACTTTAGTCACACAATTATGAAAACCCCAAACTTGCAGACCCACCCTTGACACTGGGCACGCACAGGAAGGACACTTACCAGCAGGAATGTGTTCCAAAGGTCTAAGAATTTAAATCTTCCAGATAGTACTAATTTCCAGTATGCAACAGCCATTTCTAAATCTGGAAAAAGAGAGAAAGAACAGTTAATAAATCCCAGTCTCTTTTTCTACTGCACAAAACAATGACTTCTTTTTAGCATGCTGATATTCATGTGATCAATAAAATTTGGCAATCTTACCCAAGAGTGGCACCAGGCTTAATCTCTACAGAAGGGCTCCTGAGAATCACATGTATTTTAATTTTATAGATCTGGGAAACTTCATTGGAAAAAGATTTATGTATTAAAGTTATTCAATCATACAAGTAATTATCCTCAAATTCATCTGTTTGGACACTCAAAATTTCACATACTGTATATTGAGCTTTCTTTAAACCTGACTGATCTGAATACTACCAATGAATATAATCTTTTTAAAAAATAGGCCACTGCTCTATGTGTCAAACTGCAAATCAGATGACTGGTTTAGAAAGGAAGGGACGCACTGCTCTCCAAACAGGCCCGTCCAAACAGAATCTGATTCACAGCTATAGGAAACTCCCTGTTATCTGGAACTCAAGCAACTGGTAGGTGGCCCTGCCAAAAAAAAAAAAAAATCAGAGTTTTAACTTGGCATGCCCGGCCATCAGTAAGTCAGTGCTTGTTTTAACTGTTATGTGTTTTCATACATTAAAATTGTATATGGCATTTACACAGCTGTTTTGTAATGCAGTAAAAACTAT
Source organism: Galagoides demidoff (assembly GCA_963574575.1). NCBI lineage: Eukaryota > Metazoa > Chordata > Mammalia > Primates > Galagidae > Galagoides > Galagoides demidoff. The sequence goes on along the minus strand of CAUYQV010151184.1, from coordinate 6,633 downwards.
GTTACAGTAAGTGAAGTTTGCTTTTATTTGTCTTAATTTTCTTTTCTTTCTTTTTTTTTTTTTTTTTTTGAGACAGAGTCTCAAGCTGTTACCCACATAGAGTGCTGTGGCATCTAGCTCACAATACCCTCTAACTCTTGGGCTCAAGTGATCCTCTTGCTTCAGTTTTTCTATTTATAGTAGAGATGGGGCCTCATTCTTGCTTAAGCTGGCATCAAACTAAAGGGATCCACCCGCCTCGGCCTCCCAGAGTGCTAGGATTACTGTCATGAGCCACTGCGCCAGGCCCTTATTTGCTTTCAATTGGTGTATTTCATATTAAGTTGATACAGTTCATGGTATGGTATGGGATAGTATGGGGTACAGAGTTAGTTAGGCCTATTTTTCATAGTAACTCTCAAGCACCTGAAAACTGCATCTATCTGGGATCCACCAATGCCCGCGGGTGCCGATAACGGGGACACAACTGCATATTGTGCAGGCACTGTAGGGACTTTGGAGTTCTTACAGAATAGTTGAGACAAGTCGGTGCATGGCAAGAAAGCATTCCCACTGTGCAGGGAACGCACAGACCTGGACTGACAGCAGTCAATGCAAGCGTCCCTACTTCCCTGACTCCTACACAGTCTGGGCTACTGGGGCTCATCTCAGTGAGACATCTGGCAGCTGTTGACTGTCAGGGCTGTGCTAGAGCAGCATCTCCAGTCCACTGCTCTTAGAGTTCTGACCTTATCTGCTCACAGGTCACTTAACAACTACTGCTTTTTATGTGCTTGACACAGCAAGTACATAAAGGGGCTGAGAAACTAATTTCTTAAAACAGACCACCTTTAATCACATGAATAGTGTTCATACGTCTAGGCAGTAAAATATGTTATACTGAACCAATTTCCTAATCACATTTTTATGTTGAGTAAAACAATGTGAAAAGCACATTGATTAATATATTAAGATTTAAATATACATGAATAATATAATATACAATAAATATATAAAAGTTATATTTTTATTTATTTATTTTTAGGCAGAGTCTCATTATGTTACCCTCAGTAGAGTGCTATGGTGTCACAGCCCATAGCAACCTCAAACTCTTGGCTAAAGTGACTCGTCTGCCTCAGCCTCCCAAGAAGCTGGGACTACCAGCGCCTGCCACAAAGCCTGGCTATTTTTTGTTGCAAGTGTCATTGTTTAGCAGACCCCGAGGCAGGTTCAAATCTGCCTGCCTTGGTGTAGGTGGCCAGCGCCCTAACCACTGTGTTATGGGTGCAAAGCCATATAAAAGTTTTAAATACAAAATACTCAACTAAACACTTTTCCAAAGATTTTTTTTCTAAATATGACTTAACCCCACCTGGACAAAATTTGTTAAAATTGGAGCTCTAACTTTTTAAGACAGGGTCTCATTCCGTCATGCAGGCTGGAGCATAGTGGTGTCATCATAGCTCACTGCAACCTCGAATTCCTGTATTCAAAGGATTCTCCTGCCTCAGCCTCCCAAGTAGCTGGCACTACAGGCACCTGGCACAATTCTCGGTTATTTAGAATAATTTTTTTGTAGAGCTCGGGGTCTCTCTGTGTTGCCTAGACTGATTTCAAACCCTTGGTATTAAGCAGTGTTTGGCCTCAGCCTTCCGAGTAGCTGGGATATAGGCTCATGCCACTGCTCCTGGCTAATTTTTTAAAAAAATTTTTTGCAGAGACAGACTCTCATCTCACTGTATTGCTCAGGCTGATCTTGAATCCTGACCTCCAGCAATCCTCCTGTTTCAGCTCCAAAGGGCTGGTATTACAGGCTTGGACCCCACACTCACCCTCTAGTGAGTGTTTTTGATAAACATTTTAATAAAGTATTTATAGAAATAAAATGAATAGCAAAAGTATTCTTTGTTTTTAGCAAAAGAATTAAAAGATAAACTATAAATTTATTGTAATTGTTAATGGTTTATTCTGCTACCTGATGCTTCAGGAAATTTATGAAATAGAGGTTGAACAAATTATTCTCTGTGTGTTAAAAAGACTTTTAAAACATTACCCTTAGCTCAGTGGTTATAGCTCAGTGGTTAGGGCGCCAGCCACATACACTGAGGCTGGCGGGTTTTAACCTGACCTGGGCTTGCTACAAAAACAACAATAACAACTACAACAAAAAAACAGCCAGACATTGTGGTGGATGCCTGTAGTCCCAGCTACTTGGGAATCTGAGGTAAGAGAATCCTTTATGCCCAAGAGTTTGAGGTTGTTGTGAGCTATGATGCTACAGCACTCTACCAAGGGTGACAGAGTGAGACTGTCTCAAAAAAAAAAAAAAGAAAAAATCACGGGCAGCACCTATGGCTCAGTGAGCAGGGTGCTGGCCCCATATACCTAAGGGTGGTGGTTTCAAACCCAGCCCTGGCTAAACCGCAACAAAAAAAAATAGCCAGGCATTGTGGCAGGCACCTATAGTCCCAGCTACTTGGGAGGTGGAGGCAAGAGAATCCCCTAAGCCCAGGAGTTAGAGGTAGCTGTGAGCTGTGACTTCATAACACTCTACTGAGGGCTATAAGTAAAACTCTGTCCCTACAAAACAAAACAACAACAACAAAAAACACATTATCCTTATGCTAAACTTCTTTAAAACATTTGTGGAGAAAGAAAATATATTTTATAACTTCTTGTTTGGGCAATTAATTTAGACCCCAATGTACAACTTTTTGGAAATTACTACAGAACTAAGAAGTGTATCAAGTGGGATGGTGTCCAGGGACACAATGCCACAGGGTCCCCAGGCTGGGCAGGACCCCTTCCAGCATGCAGTGTGGCAGTCCACACAGAAGCGTTCCTCCCACCTGGGAAAAGAGAAGGTGAGAGCTGGGAGGTGCCCTGCAGAGCCAGCAAGGACGTCGTCGAGGATGCCTGGGAGTCCTTCCTGGGTCTTTCAATCCAGCCCAGCCCCTGGCTGAAATGCCTCTGTGGAACTGTCAACACCCTAGGGAATGGAAGGGCTGTCTAGTGGAGTTGCGCTGAAATTCCTGACCCAAAGGATGATGTGCTACCAAAAGTGATGCCATCCGAAGCCACTGAGCTTTGAACCCACACGGCGTGTCTGAAGGAGGCCAGTGGTCTACACTTGCAGCAAGCTCACCAGTCATGCTCCTGTTGCCATCTGCAGACCACCCTCTGCAGAGCCTCAAATGGTTCCTAATACTTTATAACGTCTGGCAAGTTAACGTGACGTCATAATATAAACATTCTCACAAACGATACCTACACACAAAAGTTAAATGAAATGCTGACCCTTTTTTCATTTCAATATCAAAAGGGAAAAATCCCGGGCTGCGCCTGTGGCTCTAAGGAGTAGGGCACTGGCCCCATATGCAGGAGGTGGCGGGTTCAAACCCAGCTCTGGCCAAAAACTGCAAAAAAAAAAAAAAAAAAGGGAAAAATTCCCTAGGTTGCAAGGTAGCAATAAATATAAATGATTGTTTCTTTTTTTAGAGACAGAGTCTCACTTTATCGTCCTTGGTAGAGTACCGTGGTGTCACAGCTCACAGCAACCTCCTCCTCCTGGGCTTAGGCGATTCTCTTGCCTCAGCCTCATGAGTAGCTGGGACTACAGGCGCCCACCACAATGCCTGGCTATTTTTTTTTTTTTGCTGTTGCAGTTTGGCCGGGGTCGGGTTCAAACCCGCCACCCTCAGTATATGGGGCCAGTGCCCTACTCACTGAGCCATAGGCACTGCCCTTAAATGATTATTTCTAACAGAAGCAGAATCACATCAGGATTATACTAAAGATACTAAAGTAACAGATTACCATAGCCAGAAAAAATACTATTTTATCATTCACTGAAATTTCAAGATGTCCTCCCTGATAACCATTTACAAAAAAGAAGAGTTGCTGTTATTTTAAAATTTGAATCAGACTAACTCTCACTTGAAAAACGAAGCTATATAATCCTGTAGGAATCAGACTGCATTTCCTAAATTTTCTTTTTGAAGAATAATGATCATTACACTCAGACCTGAACTAGTCAGACTTAGAGCAGCAAGGGAAGAGCACTTCCACCCTGGGTGACATCACCGTGGAAAGCAGAGGGGGTAGGGGAACAGAAGAGGAGAAGAAGACAGTGGGAGGTGGAGCTCCGGCCACGGCAGGGGCAGCCGCCTGCTGGACGCAGCCCTGGCCTCGCCACTGAGCGACGGGTCTGCACAGACATGTTAAACCCACCCAAATCTCCTTCGGCACTGTTGTTCTGCTGTCTGCTTGCTTGCTGGTTTCTTTCTAGAAAAGATCAGTAATTGTTTCTTGAATGACAGTTACTGTGTAATCAGGGTGTAAGCTAAGATAGGCTTTAACTTTAATAACTATTTTGTCTCACACTCTTAGGGAAAGAGTGGAATAGAGAAGATAAAAAGCAAGGATTTTAGTCTGCAAAGTAAAAAATCAGCTCATCAGAGAACAGTCTTGGGTGCACTCATTAGGACGCCTATTACAGCCGGGAGCAGTGGCCCATGCCTATAATCCCAGCACTCTGGGAGGCTGAGATAGGTGGATTGTGTGAGCTCAGAAATTCCAGAGCAGCCTGAGCCAGAGTGAGACCTTGTCTCTACTAAAAATAGGAAAAAAGCTAGCTGGGTGTTGTGGTGAGCAATTGTAGTCTACTACAGGGAGGCTGAGGGAAGAGAATCACTTAAGTCTGAGAATGTGAGGTTGCTGTGAGCTATGATGCCATGGCACTCTACCAAGGTGACAGAGTGAGACTGTCTTAAAAAAAGAAAAGACCCAGAGAATATTAAGTGTTGCAGGGAGGTGCAGAAACTGTACCCATTCTTTCTTGAAGGGAATGTAACTTGTGCGGCCACTGTGCAAATGAGGTGGTGGTTCCTCAAAAACATTACCTGCACAATCCCACATGACCCACAGCACTGAGAGCGGGGACTTGAGCACATCACTGAACACCCTGTGCACAGCAGCATGGCCACAACAGGCAGGCTGTGGAGCAGGACACACACCCACTGGTGGCTGATGCACGAACGCAGTGTGGTGAGCAGACGTAGGACGTTATTCAGCCTCACAAAGGAAGGAGAGTCTGATGCGTGCGGTACCATGAGTGAGCCTCGAGGACATCACGTGAACGGAAAGATGAAGATGTTGCTCCCCCTCCTGTGGGTCCTAAGAGCACTCAATTCATGGAGACAGAGTAGAAACCTGGCTGCCAGGGGTTTGGGAAGGGAGAATGGGGACAGAGTGTTGGTTTTGGAAGATGAAAAGTTTTGATAATAGACACAGGTGATGTCTACACAATATTGTGAATGCATTTTATGCTACAGAACTATACACCTAAAAATAGTAAAAATGGTTGAAAGAAAAAAAAAACCATCTTGGGAAAGCAAACCCCCAAGGATTCCTCAGTTGACTGGTTTAAAACAAGAAGTTCTATGCTCAGCCACTCTTGTCTTTCCTTCATACAAGTAATCTATGAGAACTCAACACCAAACGGTATGGGAAAGGATTCTGGAAAGGGAGCAAAGGCAGTGTAGTTTTAAATTTACTCTGAATCCTCACATAAAACAGAAAAGGCAATTAGATAGCAAAACCTGTAGGCAACATTTACAAAGTGACAAAGTTACAAACAGCAGAGGGTGAACACAAGGCTGCTTGGTGAGGCAGGGAGAAGTCAGAGGGTGCTGAGTCTCTCACAGTTGTGAGGACCAGAGGCCTCAGAGCAGCCAGAGGCTTGTGCCAGGCTCAGGCGAGAACCAGCTGTGGCTGAGTGCAGGGCTCTGCCAGGAGGGCCTCAAAACTGACCTGTTGGGGCCGCCTTCCCAGCAGGGCCCACACTGTAGACACACACCTGGGATTAGAACAAGCTGGGTAGGAAGGTACGACAGAGGCAGAAAAGAGAGAGAAGGTGAGGAGAGGAGCAGGGCCGGGAAACCTGAGAAGCTCAACTCTACGCTTCTGTGAGCGACACACGAGTACACACGCCCAGTCTCCAGAAGAAGGAACTCTACCAAGTAAAGAAAGCTGCCCTGAACAATCCTCCTTCCAAGTCTAAGGCATTGACACTACAGACAGAAGATGATCCCTTAGAAACAAACGCTGGCCAACCGAAAATAGGGTGAGGAGTCAGAACACAGAGACCTTATACCAGAATTAGAAAAACTCAGACATTAGAGGCCAAAATTCAAGAGTCGGAAACAAGGAGTCGTCCAAAAATTACCAGACCGGAAGGCCCACAAGAGTAAGGTGACTTAAACACAGTCACCATGGCCTTCCAGTCGTCCCACGCGAGCCTGATGCCAGGTCTCCACCGCGCGCTTCTGTATTCAGATATGTCAAGAAACATGAATTTTTACCATCCTGTCACAATTGCTTGTAGTATTCACATGGTAACATGCTATGCAGGTTTGTAGCTGAGGAGCAACAGGGAAGCCACATGCCTAGGCGTGCAGGAATGGGGGTGGGGGGTGGGAGGGCTACACCGCTGGTCTGCGTATCTGCTGAGGTTCAGGTGTGGGGGGCTGCACCCCTGGTTTGTGTATCTGCTGAGGTTCAGGTGTGGGGGCTGCACCCCTGGTTTGTGTATCTGCTGAGGTTCAGGTGTGGGGGCTGCACCCCTGGTTTGTGTATCTGCTGAGGTTCAGGTGT